>JAQZBX010041631.1:0-22285 GCA_029593785.1 Cabassous unicinctus | reverse complement strand
GTTTTCCAGGGCTTCTGTAATAAAGTGCCACAGACTAGTTGGCTTAAACAACACAAATTTATTGTCTCATGGTTCTGGAGGCTTGAAGTCCCAAATCAAGATGCTAGCAGGGCCTTGCTTCTCCTAGAGAGGAGAATCCATTCGATGCCTCTTCCCTGGCTTCTGGTGCCTGGCCAGCAATCTGTGTTGTTCTTTGGTTTGTGGTGGCATAACAATCTCTGCCTCCATCACATGGACATGTCTCTCTCTCTCTTTCTGAGACTGCCAGTACTATGAGCAGGACTACGTGGAGGCTAGACTGAAGCCAGGCTTTCCACTCAGATCCAAGCCAGTTAAAGATACCGCTAATCTAGTTGCAGCCAGAGATATCTGCTGTTGCACATACCCACCTCTACTGGTCAGCAGGAAGTCCAGGGCAATATATATATATATACATATTTTATCATCACTTACGCTAGAAAGGTTAGACTAGCTTTTGTGTGATAGTCAAGTATAGGTCTCATGCCCTCATAAGAAACAGTAGTGACCACAGCAACAATATTTTGTGGATACAGGGTCAAGGCTTTAATAAGTTTGTGAAAAATGAACAAAATAGTTTTATCTTCCCTTAAGGCAGAAGGAGAATACAGAGTACCAACAATAATAGCCCCTATCTGAACAATTAATGCGTTTGCTTCATGTTTTTAGTCTCATGTTCCCTTAGCTTCTCGGGTTCATACATTTTTATTGAATTTGAATTTTTTCAGCCATATTTCTTTAAATATTTTTTCTCTCCACCCCTACTATCTCCTTTTCTTTGGGATTCCAATTATACACATATTTTAGCCTGCTTGAAAGTTGTTCCATAGTTCACTAATATTCTGTTCATTATTATTATTTTTCTTATCTTTTCTCTCTTTGTGATTTATTTGGGATAGTTTCTAGTGTTCTCTCATCTTTTCTGCAGTATCCAGATTGCTCTTAATCCCATCCAGTATATTTTTTCATTTCAGAAATTGTAGTTTTCTTCACTAAACATTCAGTTGATTGGTGGGACCACAAAGTATTCCTGGCCACGTATGAGCTCCAGGAATTGGTTCCTCAGTCCTTCAGTGTGCTTCTTCCCTGGCCTTGTAGTGTTTCCTCACGTGAATGCACTGACACTCGACTGAAAATTGAGGGCCCTTCTGCCTATATCTGAGCTCTCTCTCCGTGGCTTTCTCCTCTCTGGAGCTCTGCACTATGAACTCTAGGCAGCTTAGTCTCCCTGGACTCCCAACTTCGTCTCCTCAGTTCAGGGAGATGCTGGGCTCCACCGGAGTTTTCTCTTGACTCCCTCCAAGCAGCAGCTGGCGCACTTGTAGGGCTCACTTTGTTTGTTTTCCTTCTCTCCTGGGCTGCCTGTTGCCTAAAATCTAGTATAATTTTTTCATATATGTTGTCTGTTTTTGTAGCCATTCCAGGTAGGAGTGTAATCTGGACCCTGTACTCCTTTCTAGAAGTGAAACCATTTGCCATTCTTTGCAGTTCAGTTCCATTTGCTGCCTTCCAACCTCAGCTGTCTGATCAGCTTACGATAGTCGGCGTCTTCATGTTTTAGCGTGGCAGTGATGTTGTATTGTGGCTTTCTGCATCCTAAGCAGAAGTGGAACCTTCAGTAAATACACACTTAGGTTTTAAACAATAAAAATAAGCATTTTGCTGTGGCTTGGTTTATATATGGGAAGAGATCATCATAACTTTAAAAAATTGCATGTATGCAGGAACATAGTTATAAGTATGTTAGCTATAGCTAAGTCAGGAAACATTATCAAGAATTGACATTTAAAATAGGAAAAAATGAGGCTCTTCCCCAATCAGGATGGCAGGGTGAGATGCTTCAGGGCTCCATCCCTCCAGAGAAGCTTTGAACCCTCAGCAAGAACTGGCAGAAATCATGGAGGCAAGAAGGCACTGGGATGACATATTTCAAGCGCTGAGAGCAAAAAACTGCCAACCAAGATTTCTATATCTGGAAAACTGTCTTTCAAAAATTAAGGAGAGATTTAGACATTCCAAGATAAGCAAAAGCTGAGGTAGTTCATCACCACTAGAATGGCTCTACAGAGATGCTAAGGAGATCTCTGTAGGTTGAAAGGAAGGGACAATAGATAAGAGATAGATGCCCTTGACAAAATAAAAATCTCTGGTGAGGGTAATGACATGTAAATAAAAATGCCTGTTGGGAAGCGGGTGTGGCTCAGTGGATAGAGCCCCCGTTTACCATATGGGAGGCCCGGGTTCGCGACCCGAGGCCTCCTTGTAAGGGCACGCCGGCCTGAGCGGTGCTGTGGGCTGATGCAGCAACCTCATGGCAGGAAGCAGGTGTGGCGCAATGGATAGAGCACCCGTTTGCCATATGAGAGGCCCCGGGTTCGCTTCCCGGCGCCTCCTTGTGAGGGCAGGCTGGCTCGTGCGGCGCCGTGGGCCGATGCGGCAAGACCTCACAGCAAGGGGGAGATAAGCAGACACAGAGAAGACACGCAGCGAATGGACACAGCAGCACAAGCAGCAAGGGGGGGATAAATAAACAAAAAATAAATAAATCTTAAAAAATAAAAAAAATGCCTGTATATTGCACTTTTGGTTTGTAACTCCACTTTTTACTTCCTACAGGATCTAAAAGGTAAATGCATACAATGATAAATCAGTGCGTTTGGGCTCATGATATATAAACATGTAATTTGTAACAAGAACTACATAAAGGTGGGTATACAGATGGGTATAGGTACATAGTTTGTGTATTCTATTAAAGTTGAGTTGGTTTCAAAGAAAAGGAGATTGTTACAGATTTAGGATGTTAAATTTAAGCTCTGTGGTAACTACAAAGAAAATATTGGGGAATATTCATGCTCATTGAGACAGAAATTAGAATACACATTGCCAGGGGTGGGCAGCAGGGGGAAAGGGGAGTTGATGCATAATTGTTTCTGTTTGGGGAGATGGGGAAGTTTTAGTAATGGAAGGTGGTGAGGGTATCACAATATTGTGAATTTGCTTAATTCCACTGAAGAGTATGCTTGGGAGTGGTTGAGAAGGGAAAGTTTATGTTGTATTTATGTTCCCACAATGAAACTCAAGCATAGCCAGAAAACATTAAAACTAAACAATACATCAGTGATTGAGCATCTGATGCCCTTTAGTTCAAATCTCTAGCTTTTCTCCTTCATTCAAGCTGCTCCTCTTTGTACTATATAATATATAATGTAGTTATAAAAATTTATCTCCTCCTTACTAGCCTGCATTAAACTGGTTCTTTGTAGGATAGTTTTTCTAGGCAATCTGCTCTTTGAGGCCAGGAAATAGGGTTTTTGTTTTTTTCCCCATCTGTAGTGTTCTCATAATACCTAATATAGAGACATATACACAGAAGGTGTTCCACAAATACCTGTTGAATTGAAATCAAAGACAGACAGAGATAGGAATAAGAGATAATAAACACAAAGGAGGCTTTTCCAACAAGGTTCAGAAGTGTTGCCTGATATCCTCTTGGTTCTTGGTTGTTGGCGGGTCCAGGCAGAAAGAGAGAGAAAGGGACAATTTAACTTCTTGGCTTGCTTTTTAAACCATTAATTATTCCTCCCACTTGCTAATGTTTGGGGGAGGGATCCCAGTTGTTTGCTGTTCTGATTGATTCCACCACCTGTCAATTCCCCTGGGAGGTGGGGTGCCCAATGATAAGGTCCCTTGAGAATATCCGGGGCTTTTTCTTAATCCTGGAAGATCAAGGGGATCAAGGAAAATTCTCACGGGTTCTTCCAGCCACTTTCTGGGGGGTGTCTTTCCCTCAGAGGATCTCCAGGTGGAATTCCATGGCCACGTGTTTCACAGCTGTTTTTTTCTGCCAGGTCCCAGATAAGTCTTTTCATTCCTTAAACTAGCCTGCTTCAGAAGCAAACACTTTCTTATTTGCTAGGGCATACTTACGGTACTGAGTACCCGCTGTCCCTGTCTTGAAGTAATTCCTTCAATTCATGGCAGATAGAGTTCCCCCAGAAGATAAAGTTCTCCTCTGTCAGCCTGAGGGATGTTGATCCTTTAAGATTTTTTCAGTGTTTTAAAAAATCATGTTTCTTCTTTTGTGGTCCTGTGTGCCCTTGAAGTTGAAACTGGGAATCTGGGAGGGTGGAGTCTGTGACCATGATATGAAATTTTGTTTTGTGCTCATTTAGAAGCAGTCACCGTATGATGTGACACTACTTACAAGAGTCTGTCTCCTGTTCTTGGACTTGCACAGTCATTCCCATTTTCATTCCTCCCGGGATCTCAGGCAGCAAGTGCTTCCGGTGTGGTCCCTGCCAACTGCGGGCTGCAGTTGTTGCTAAGGCTGAAGCTCCAACCTTCTGTGTTGAATGTGCCTGGGTAAGCTTCACGCTCCCTTGCTCTGTTCACTCCCTGAGTGAGATTGCTAATCACATGCAGGGCAAACCAGGAAATGATTTTTCTGGAAACAGAGAAGAATTTTTTTCTTGTCATTAGTGCAAAAATTAAGACCTCAAGCACTGTGAGGGTTACATTGCCACTTTTCATTCTGATGTAAATAACATTCAATTATGGAAGTCACATGTTTAGGTTTAACAGCCATTAGTGAAAAGCCGGTAGAGATAAAATCTGCACAAATATGCCACAGGCTCATATCGTGAAGCTTAGAATGATGCCTGTAAAAGGTCTTATACAATGGCAATTTTATATTTCAATCATAGGCCATTAAAATATAATGGATGGGTAGTAAAAGATGCTCCGCATTTCCTCTGAGAAAAAGAGAGGAAATGTGTGTGTATGTGTACTTACATTTGTACCTAGAATTGTGCTCAGGAGTTAAGTTTGGCTTTGAAAAATGCAAGGAGCATGTTGATTGAATTTCTGAGAATCTACCATATATTGACTCCCTGGAGAAGCAATGCAGTTTCTAATGGGTGGTATTACCCTCTTGGTAGTACAGATCTTTCAAATGAATTTTGCTCACATTGTAATAAGATATAGTAACTGAAAAATTTCACCCTTAAGAACAAAACTGAAGGAAATTAGTCTAGTAATTAGTAGTAATTTACTGCAATAATTGAAGAAATTATTTTGCGTGCACAGAAATAGTGACGTTGGCTCCGTGTTAGGGGAATCAGAATTCTGTCTTTTGAGATATTTAATTCCATTTGATAAATTTTATCAGGATGGCCTGGTGAAAATAGCATTTGCATATTGACAAACCTTGTTAATGTCTGCTTCACTTAGCTGTCATGCATAATCACACATATGAATGACTCCTTTGAAAAGACCTATTTCTGAGAACATAATTATAGTATATTATATTTGTGGTAATTACCATGTTCTTTGAGAACATCTTAAATAGTATATCCTTTGACTTTAGTTTTAAGACTTTTTAAAAAATGCTCTTATTTAAAAAATAATTAAACTAGGGCTTTTGTCTGAATGCAAAAAGGGCTTTCAGTTGATAAAAACCACATTAAATCTGACCATGGAGTGCTGCAGTCTATAAGAAAATGCTTCTCCATCTTCTGACTTTATCTTCTTTCCTCCTTTGTTATTGTTCAGATGATACTGGTGGCTTGTGAGTTGCTCACTATGATGAAGTTTGTGGACTCTATAGAAAGATAAATATTCAATTATTTAAGAACAAGAAAATGAATGGTGACTCTTCTAAAACATTGAAACTGTGGGCAAGCCAAAACCAGTTTGGGGAGAGGGTGTCCTCTGTTCCTGTAACCTTATCTTCTGAGCTTGTTTGACTGCAGGTCATATAACCTGAGCATTCGCAGGAAACACTTTTGTCCTTTAGATGACCTCTGAGACACCAGGAACAAAAGTCATTTCCCTTGGGACAGGGCAACATCTGAAGCAGATCAAATGCAAGAGGTCCTTCAATAAGGAAGATCTGGCCTAAAATCCACTCTACTACATATGGACAGCTCTATAATTAACCAACTGGACTATGCCAAGTCAAACCTCCCTAATTCTGTCCCCACCTCTCACCTCCCTTTTCCATAAAATCTCCCTTAACTCTCAGACGGGGGAGACAGATTCCTGTCTCCATGCCAGTCTAACTTGCATTAAAGCTCTTTCTTTTCTCAAAATCCGGATGTCATAGTATTGGCCTCTGTGCATGTTGGGCAGTGAGCCCTTGCTCAGTAACAATATCTCCTGAGTCTTTTCATTTCAGTTCTTACTTCTTCTTGCAGTTTGATCTTAGCTTGTAATCAAGAGTTATAATATTGATGGTTAAGAATGAAAAATGATATGAAGAAGACAAACAATTTCTTCTTCTCCTCAAAGTTCACGAGGTAGATATATATCCATAATATAGAGCAAAGAAGAAAAGACAAGGTGTAGGAACAGTACCCAAATGTTTAGGAGCATTTTGTCTGGGATTCTTTATTGTGATCACCCTTGCTTTTTCTCTCTCCCGCCCTCCTCAGTGTTGGATATCTTTCTGGCTCTTGTGTTTCCAGCTTGGTTCATATGGACTGTCTGGCTGCGAATCTTAGACTCCCCACCCTCACCAGCCCTCCCCAAGCACCTCGCTCCATCTGCCTCATTGTTTTTATCCATTGCAGCTTGATTTATTTTTTTGCCACTTGGTTCCTGTCTCTGGCATCACTTGTCACTTATCTTTATCTACTCATGCCTGAGCACATTTTGCTAGTGTGGTATATTGGAAAAGCCAGGAGCTTTGGGATTTAAAATCCCAGTGACCAGTTACTGGCTGTGTGGCTTGGGATATGTGATCTCTCTGGGCTTCAGTTTCATTTTCATTAACTATGAAAAGTGGATATTAATACGTTCCTATTAGGTTAGGATGAAGAATTAATGAGTTACCTATCTATAAAGTGCCAACCACAGCAGCTGGTGCCTCGTCCATCCTCAGTGCCTATTAAATTGCTTCCTTTCTCTTGACTTTCATTCCCAGAGACATCAGGGCTTCTTCCTGCACTGACTTTCCAGGCATTGCAGGCCCACTTCTGGTTCAACTCCATCTCCCTCCCTCCCTTCTCTCTGACTAATAAGGGCTTGTGGATCATGCCATTTTAACAAGGATGACCAGCGATGTAGCTTTTTATCCTTAAAATTGTCCTCTTTCTTCAACAGTTCTTTCCAACACCTGACCCTGTCTACCTTTATCATTCCTGGCAAAGTTTTCAAAAAGGAAAGGAAAGAATCAATAACGATATAATCTGAGGTTGCTTGGGAGTCACTAAAATAATTTAAGTCTTCAAAAATGGTATCATCTTAAGTTTAACAACAAGAACATGAACAAGAACAATGCCGCTATTCCTTTATAGCTTTTCTTTCCTCATTTACAGAATTCCTATTAATGATGTTTTTCTCTTGTTCCACCAAACCAGGAAATCAATGGTCTCCAATTTCTTCTCATTATTTGCAGTATCCTTTGCCAAAACCTGCTGACTTTTCTTCTGTGGTCTTAGCCTCACCAACTTTCTCATGAACTACAATTTAGACTCAGGTTCTATAGTAAATAGGTCATTTTGACTTTTTCTTATTCAACGGTTCAGTGTTTATCATCAAAGAATGGCCATGGTCAGTTCTCTTGCCAGCACCATTTCAATGACCCTTTATCTTTCAGCAGGGACTTTATCTCTGTGGCTTTTAGCTCTGAAGATGCTAAGAAATATAGAAGCTCAGGATATTGGAAACAAGCTTACGTCCTCAAACAATCGATACAGTCTCCTTGCTAAGTGATCACCCAGTCCAGCTTGTATAATCTTAATAATGATCTAATCATTGAATCTCAAGGCAGCAGCCAATTCCATATTTAGACAACTTTGATTATTAGAAAGCCAAACCAACGTTTCCTTTATCAGGATAAATATTTCCATTTCCTCCAATCATCTGTAAAATCATATTCGTTAACACATAGGGTTAACATATTTCCCATAAAGTTAGGAACTTGTCTTTCTTCATGGTAATGACAGAAACAATGGTCCTCAAAAAATCCAAATTAGATTTCATATGTTAGAAACAAACAACAAAAATAAACTTAAGTTTAAGAAATGCTCTCGAGCAGAATGTTTATATTAAATGATAGCTTTGCACACCCATCTACGGCAATTTAAATATGTACTGTTTTGTTTTTGTTTTTAGGAGGCACCGGGAACTGAACCCAGGACCTCCCATGGGGGAAGCAGGCACTCAACTGCTTGAGCCACATCCGTTCCCCTAAATATGTGCTGTCTATGTGTGGGAACAGCAGGCCATATATTTATATGGGTGTGAGGGTGAGTGGTACTATTTTGGAAATTACTAGCGAACATTTACCTTTTTGTATCCACGACCATGGCACTAGCTAACCTGAGACAGCCATATGCCTGAGGGGAGATAGTCCAATTCTTTCCCAACCCTGGCTGCTAATGATGGGAAGGGATCATAGAGAAAGAGAAGGAAGGAGCACATTGGCCAGATATGTGCCTCTACTTACCATTTCTGGAATGTGGGGAGTAGATTCAGGCTGAGGACTGTGAGGGAGGTGAAGAGAAGAGGCTGTAGCCCCTGACTTGGCACCAGACAGATCTTTATTCCTTCCACGGGGCAGTGTTGTCAGGGAGCCAGAGCCCCCGAGTCTGAGCTCTCCTGATTCACCCTCATTTCCCATGGGGACTGGGTGCCCAGCTTCTGAGATTGCCTTGGGGCCTGCTAAGGCTTGTGGAGTTCTTAACAGAAAAGACTGGTGGAATCGGCTACACCTTGAGCTTGGCTGTGACCACGTTGGGAGAGAGACCAGCCATAGCCTCCAGTCACAAATGCCAAGACCTGCAGCAGCCAGCTGGACAGGACGACATCTCATAGGAAGCCAGGGCGCCATGCTCACCTTCATTGCGTCCATCCCCATCCATACACCCAGTTGCCTTCCTTCAGAGAAGCGTGTAGGGAGGCAGAGGAAATCTGACAGACTGAGCATTTCTACACCCCCCTCCCTCCACATGGAATACTGTTTGAAAGGATTATTAAATGATCAAATCAGACTGGATTTAAACTGGGTTGGACATTCATTTACAATTTTTCCCTCTAACCAGAGGATGGGCGCTCATGAGGAAAACTATAAAGAAAATAAATCAACTATATTTTCTCTGCATCTCCACGTTGTGGGGGAGTTAAAGTTTTTGACCCCCATTATGCATAAACTATCCCCCAAAGACTTCCAATCGTATTTGAAAGGGGGAGAAAAATTGTCACAGTGATTTGTCACCTGAGGTTTACCGATGCATGGAGTTAATCTCAACTTTCTAATGGTGTACGGGTTTATTTGCACACAGTGTGCTACATTAATTTTTCAGCATAGTTTTTATGTATTTTTGTTAAAGTATACTTTTCTTTTGACATTTTAAAAGCCCTGTTGGTACTGCAGTAACTAATGCATGCATTCATCAGTTTGATTCATGACTATATCTTGGCTTACCCTTTGTGTTTGTCTTCAGTGAGAGCATGGCAGAAAGTCCTGTTTATCCTTTGCTATTCATTCAATATTAATCTAGATTTTTACATATTCCCAGGGTGTATTATTCTTTATGCTTCTATGCCGCTGAGATAGGGGACCTGATAAATGCAATATTTCCGTGGAAATAATTTTTAGTATTTTGCTGCTGATAGCAGAGATAAGGTTACCAAATTGTTTTCCTTTATGAGACTGGGTTCAGATGCTCCTTATTTTCAGAAAGACTCAGATTTGTTGAGATTAAATTTTTTTTTCTGAGATTTTATTTTACCTTTGGAGTTATAAGAGGTTATACTATTCATGGATTTATGTTGTGGGGAAAGTAAAGGGATTATGTTACAGGATCAAAAATGTTTCTGGATTTTTTTTTTCTTTTGATTCAAAAATCAAATCTATATTGAGCTTCTACTCCATGTTAGGTATTTTGCCTGTTCTCTCCTAACCTTCTCCAGCAGTTGTCTTGTCCCATAGAATGCTCTGTTACAGGAGCCTGTGCTGAATGAAAGTCTAATGTATAGTCTCATTTTACCATTGGCCTGCTCCTGGAGACAATTTCCTAAACTTAGAGGAATGTCTCTAAGGCAGGATATTCTGGAATTGAGTCAGATCTGGGCAGAGATATTTGGGGAGGGTAAGTCTCTCAGTGCCTCTTAAACCCTAGGGATTGCCTGCCCTCCCTCTCTGCAGGGCCAAATTGGTAGTGCAGAAACAGTAGAACTACAGAGAATGGAAGCACTGAGACAGATGAATCCTGGTTCACCCACCTTCTAGTGCCTGTGCACTCTTGGATAAATTACTTACC
Organism: Cabassous unicinctus; assembly: GCA_029593785.1. Classification (NCBI taxonomy): domain Eukaryota; kingdom Metazoa; phylum Chordata; class Mammalia; order Cingulata; family Chlamyphoridae; genus Cabassous; species Cabassous unicinctus. The sequence continues at coordinate 12,002 of JAQZBX010041631.1, read as the reverse complement.
TCTCTGAGCCTCAGTTGTACTCTTCTGTAAATTGGGGATAGTATGGGACATGACCTGCCTGTCAGAGTAGTTGTAAAGATGAATGAGGTAATGCAGGCAAAAGCCTTTGTACACTACAAAGCATGGTAAATGTTTGTTGTCATAATATTTTTTTCTTTGCACAGGTAAGCAAGGGGTAGGAAGTGGGGAGGTGGCTGGAGAGGAGGAATAGTGGTGGCAGGAATCCTGGCACTTGTTCTTTCTAGACCTTGCCCTTACCAGCCCAGGATCTAATGGTAATTTCCATTACTGCACCCTCACCAGAGCACTCTCTGTCTAGGATACCACCCCTTCTCTTTCTCTCTTACTGGTGTTCTCCTTGTAGGAAAGATTTAGACCTTATCAAATAAATTAGATGAGAACTGGGCAAATTCTTAGGACGTGGAGGGGGTTACTCCTGTTGGGTGATCGTCTGAAGTCCTGGCTATTTTCAGAGAGCAGTCCTAACTGAAAGCCAGTTATTTATTATGTTCATGTTCACTTGAGTAGAGGCTAGAAGCCCAGTAGATGATGATGAGCTTTTCCAGCTCAATTCTTGGTTACTCAAATATGCCCTTCAAGTAGCCTTTAATGATTCTTCCACAGCCGAACTTCTCCAGTTACTTTCCCTCACTCTCCTCCTAGGCTAAGCCAACATTTTGTAGACATAGGTAAATCTTACTCTATCTAATCTTCACTCCGCCCCCCCGCCCCCAAATTTGGCCTAAGTCTCCAGGCCTCTCCATTTTCCTCTAGGAAGTCAAAACCAAGAAGACTCCTTCAGACTTTTTGCCTTGCCACTCTTCTCTGAGACAATCATGCAGAAGCAGCTTAACTGCTGGAGAGTGGGGGTGGGGGAGCTGAAGGCCAAATGAGGGAATATATTTGAGAAAATATTTTCATATTTAAAAAAAAATGATCCTGCCACGCTCATGTTTGTAATTATTTACCATGGCAGACTTTGGAGGACCCCAGAATAAATTAAGGTTAATCCCCCTCCCTCCTTCTAAGAGAGCTTTTTATCATGTGCCTTAGGGGTAGAAGCCAGCCCATTAGTTTCTTCAGTTTCTAGGATCTAGATTTAAACAGAAACTGAAAAAATTGTGCCCAGTGATAAATCCTGAACTTGCTTAGTTTTGGCTGAAGTAGTCTAGAATATTTTATTCCAAATTTGTATAAAAGAGCACATCTTTTCAGGCTGTTGTGGGTACAATCAGCCATGGTGTACCAGGAAGGGGAACCCAGGCTTCTCATTTATTGTCTTCTATAGATTTACAACACTTGTTGGCTCATCTTTGATTTTATTATCTTGATACAGTTCTTTGTTTTGGTTCTAGCCTCTACCCTCTGAGTATGTAAAGAAATTAATTAAAAAAATTAAAACTGCACAACACAGTGAACCCTAAGTTAAAACATGGGCTATGCCATTGAGGACAATTATAAAAATATGCTTTCATCAATTGTAACAAATGTACCACACCAATGCAAGGTGTTAATGATAAGGTGGTATATGAAAACCCTGTATTTTATACAAACCTACCAATTATCTAATTAAAAAATTAAAAAAATAAAACAAACTCAAGTCTTCTAAAAATTCATTTTGTTATTTCATTTGCAAAGCTTGTTCAACATCTTGAGTTTGATTTTAGCTTCTGCTCCCCTATGTTTTATCAGCTTTCTTCTCATTATCAATTTCACAGCACAGAACAGTGTGGGGCTGAGAGAGACAGGAGAAGAGAGCTAATTAAAGGAAATTTCTCAGCTATACTTAGAAATTAGGGCAAAAAATGTGTGCATAAAAATAGGATACTGAATGCTTGAAACCCAGCCTTTTCGCAGTTCGGTGATGCTTACCCATTTTAGGTGCTGATAAACATTGAAGGATTGAAGTTTTATTGAACAGCCTTTTAAAAATTCTCATGTATTTTAATATGATTTCTTTTTCTTTGAAATAAGGTTAAATATATATCAATTCTGCAGAGACTTGAGGATCAAAATATTTTTTTAAACTGGTACGTCCTTACACATTAACTTCTACTCCCTTTCTTTCTTCCCAAGCTCCAGCTTGTGCTCTGAAGTTTATTCATGGACTTCTGCCCTCAGTCATTCAGATCAGACTTAACTGTAATATTCTTCAAACACCTCCCTACTTATCTTTTTCAAGAAATCTTTTCTAGAAAGACTAGGACTCTTGAAGTTGCCCACATTTTCACAATCTGATTTTCTAATGGGATATTTTTATTCTTTCCGTCCAGGTACATGTTGTAGCATAAGGGCAAAACTTGGCCTGATGTCAAAATTGCTTGTAAAATTCATGAAATTTGTCCTGCCCCAAATCAGAGAAATATTTTAGGGCCATTTAAAACCATTAGACCATACAGATGCTTGATCTTGACAATGTATCAGCAAACCTCTTTCACAAAATTCCTCATTTTATATGGGTGTAATGTGCAAGAGTAATCCCCTGCAACTGAGACTGATTCGTGTACAGCATGAAAATTAATGGTTTGCAAATGAGACTGTACCACTGGCTCGCTGCGTAAACCTCAAGGTTACTTAATCCTTCGCAGTGCAGTTTTTCCATATGTCTTAGTTTGCCACAGGGCTGCTGATGCCAAGTACCAGAAATGGGTTGGCTTTTATAATGGGAATTTTATTTATGGTAAAAGCTTACAGTTCTGAGGCCATGAAATGCCCAAAACAAGGCATCAGCAGAGATGCTTTCTCACCAAAGTCAGCTTCTGGTGATTCTGGGGTCTGGCCACGTGGTGAAGATGGCCACCGATCTCTGTAAAGATGCCTGCCTTCCCCTCCAGTTCTACTGTCTTGCAGAGCTCAGCTGAGGGCAACCAGGCATAAGGCTTGTTTCTTATTGGCCCCTTTCACTCTCAGCTGCTCTGCTTTCTTCCTGAGTTCAGCTGGAAGCTCTCAGGCATATGGCTTCTCTCTCTCGGGGCCTCGGCTCTTTGAGCCTTTTGGGGGATTTTTCCTTGCACTCAGCTGTGGACGAACCTGGAGTCCTTTCTCTCGCATTGCAGGATCAAATATGGTAGCTTTCTTTTCCTCTGTGTGTGTGTTTCCTTCTGTCTCCGTTTATGTCAGACCCAGCAAGAGGGCCGAGACTTACCCTGAGTCATGGCTCACTGACATAGACCAAGCAATAGGATCTCACACCCACAGGAATGGATCAGTTCAAACATATAATCTTTCTCTTCTTGGGATTCACCAAAGAACTTCGAACCATCACAGACCCTGTGTGTGTTTGCTTTTGAAAGTTTTATTGTGATGTGTATCAAATATAAAAGCATATATAATGTGCAAACACAGTTTAAACAAAAATAATAAAAAAATAGAATGAACATTTGGGCACACATCTTCTATTTCAGAAATCAGAAACTTATAGCTCCTTTGAAGGACTCCTAACCTCCCTTCTGATTGTGTGCCAGCACCTTCAATTCAGAATGAACACTTCTGAATTTTGCATTAATCATTCTTTTCATTTTCTTTTTTAAAAAATTTACTGTGTGTTTATATCTCTTAATATATCGTTTAGTTTTGCCCATTTTTAAAACTTTATATAAATTTAATCATATTTTGTTTATTCTCCAAGGACTCGCTTGCCTTTTAAAAAACTCAACATTATGCTTTTTTCCCCCTTCAGGTTTACCCCTTTTGATACATGTGCACATAATTTACTTTTCATGGCTATATATTATTTCATTGTATAAATATAATAGTCTATTACCCAGTGTACTGTTGGGTTGTTTATAATATGTCCATGGGATCAATTTTGTTAAATTTTTAACTTTATTTTCCTTACTATACTGTATGTATAGTTTATCAAATACTGACAGTGCTGGATTAAAATCTTTACTATTGTGGTCAGTTTGTTCCTTTCTCATTGTTGTCCTATCACTTTTTACTTTATAGACTTTAAAGTTAATATACTAAATCATAGAATTTTAAATTATTATATATTTCTTCCAAATTGAGCCTCTCTTTTACTGAGTAATTTTTAAATAGAAATATAGCTAGACCAGTTTTATTTGCAATTTTTTTGGGAGGCACCTAGGATTGAACCCAGGATCTCCTTGTACATGGGAAGCAGGCACTCAGCCACTGAGCTACACCCACTCCTTGTTTGTAATTTTTTTTTTGCCATCAGTTTCCTTTCAATTTTTTAATGTTCTTGTGTTTTATGTAACTAGCATGTAACTAGATTGTTTTTATAAAGTTCTATATAACAATCTTTACACTTTCATTGCAGAGTTTAATCCATTTTTAAGTAGTGTAATTACTGAATATTTGGATTCATGTCAAATACCATACATTGTACTTTTTCTATGTCCCACATTTCCTGTTTCTTTTACCCCATTTCTTTTTTTTTTTTAATGATTGAACTTCTATTCTTTTATCCCCCTGCCTGCCCATGTACTTGTTTGAAATTATATACTTTATTTCCCTATCTTTTAGTGACTTCTCTAGAAATCATAGCATAAATATTTAATTGTTATGGTCTAAAGTTAATCAAGGACACTTTCCTCTTTCAGAACAATGCAGGACTCTTCCATCACTTTTACCCCTTATCGCCACTATCCCAACTTATATGCTGTTGTCATTCAGGATTTTAGTTCTAACTTTTTTTTTTTTAACGTTCCTCCCCTTTAATTGAAAAATATTTTTATTGTTCTATGTTGATAATTGTTTGGATTATTAAGGTTAATACATCCTTTGCTTACTAGTCCTTCTTGCTTCTTAGATCTTTCTGGCATCATTTTTCTCCTCCCTGGAGAACAGTCTTTAGATTTAAAAATTCCTTTTTTAAATGTCTATGGGTTTTAAACTTTCACTTTTTGTTTATCTAAATATGTTTTTATTTTACCCTAAATATTGAAGGATGGTATGTTGCAATTGCAGATGCCAATTGTTTTATTTTCCCTCATTTCTTGGATAATACTTTTCCCATCGCTACTGGCTAACATTTTTGATGATGATAAATAAACTTAGTGCTGTGTAGGAAATTTTTCTTTTTCTGTGGTTTCTTTAAATATGTTTTCCTTGTCTTTAGTGTTTGGTATTACAAAGGTCTGGGTGTGGACTGCTTTTCATTTATCCTACTTGTGATTCCTAGGACTTCCAGGCTTTTAGGATTGGTTTCTTTTATCCTTTCTGGAAAATTCACAGCTATGATATTTCTCTGAATATTGCTTCTCTTCTGTGCTTTCTATCATTTCAATCTGGAAATCTGCTTAGACATATGTTGAGTCTTCTCTATCTTCTGGCTTTAATATCTCTATTTTCTATCTCTTTTTATTTCTGTACTAAATTGTACTAAATTTATGTAATAAATTGTACATAAATATTTTCTAGTTCAGAAATTCTACCTCTAGTGTCTAAACTACTAAGTGATCCATCAAATTTTGTTGTTTCAATTATTATATTAAAATTTTTTAACGGTCTGATTCCTTTTCAAAGCACTTAATCAATTTAATAGTCACTTCTTATTGAAATTTCAGTCCCTCTTTTTAATATGCTTAATCTATATTCTGTATGAGATATGACTGGTAACTAGTATTCACAGGTCTGATCCTGCAGTTTGCTCTTGCTCCAGACTCTTGCTCACAGTGGCTTCTTCTTGTGTGTTTGCTGAGTTTACATTGTGAACTTATATTCCTTTGAATTTTCTAATGTGCTGGTTCTTTAGGACTTGTAATTGAAGGTAGATTCCCCTCTCCAGAGATGAAGCTTTTTGCTTCTTACAGGTGCTGAAGGGACACAACAATACAGAATCACCACTAGGTACTCTGTAGGTTTGACATTTTTGGGTCACACTCATGTGATTATAGTATTGTAGTTAAAGCTTTTCAGATGAGAATAACTTCTCTTTTTTACCACTAGATGTACAATCAAGGCCAAGACAGACCAGCCTCTGTGGGGTGGGCTTTTACTGGTCCACTCAATGACATGCCACTGCTCATGAATCTTAACTTGATGTGGGGTCTCCTATCTGCCCCAAGTTCTTACCCCTGTCTGCTGACCTCATATTACTGTTAAATTCAGGTTCTGGGTGCACAAGAATGATTAGATATCCTCGGGGCAAATGCTGTCTCTAGGGCTAGCTTATCCCTGTAGAATTGTTTCCTCATATCTGGACTCGAATTGTTTCTTTTACTTTGCTTTCAGTTCAGCTATTCTTTAAATACTTTTAAAAAACTTGATATCCAGCATTTTTTGGTGTTCTGTACTACTGTTACTCTGCACATCCATATACTGCTGGAAATGGAATTCCTATGGGAATGTAAATGTACAAGGTTTGTATGAAGCCTCTCACAGAGCCTCAGAAGATAAGCTTAGTTAATGCTGCTTTGACTTACACAGGACCCTAATAACAAGGCCAGCAGCACATGTCTTATGTTATGCTTTGTCCTCACTTTGCCCATGAATTTCACCATTTGATGTATATTGATAGCTCTTTACTGCCTAATGGATGAAGGTCAAAAGCATTTCTATAACGTCCAGGTGTGTATTTATGTGTTGGTATTAACACTGTGTAGTCTAAAAGGCAAACTTCATAAAGAATCTTGTTTTGTGTGTATGCATGTTGTTTGAGGTTGCCTGCCCTTTTTTGAATATACTTATTTTTAGGCATCAGACATTTCTAAACCTTACCTGAAAGGATCTTCTCCCACCTCTGACTGTTTGCACTTGGTGTTCCCTCCCTTGAAGTGTTTTCTCTGCTAACATTCACATGAATCACTCCCTAATCTACATTTTGCTTAAATGTCACCATCCTAGGGAGGCCTTCCTCTGTCACTGTTTCTAAAATGGCAATGATTTTCCCAACTCTTCCTCTGAATTAATAATACCATCATCTAGCATACTATATATTTTTTATTCTGGCTTTCCCATGGAATATAAGCTCCATGAGGGCTGAGATTTGGGTCTATTTTTTACAGTACATTTCCTGTGCCTAGCACATTCTAAATACTCAATAGACATTTATATTATGAACTAAATTCTTCATTTCTCTTGATTTGAAGACACAGAACCTAGTACTGCCTGTAAATCTACATTATGGTGCGTCACGTGAAAAATAGGCAACTGTTACTTTATCATCCTCTGTGTCCACAGCCTCAGGTTTTAGGTTGAGCCTTCTATAACTGTACTTTCCATTTTATTCTGTTGTTCAAAGTGCTCTTTAAAGGTTTCTTCTGCCCATATTGCATGCATATTCCTATGCACATTTTGTATCCCCAAATGACACCAAACTACTTGGGGACTTAGTTGTCTTTGATTTCACTCTCAAAGGAATATGGGGTTGATGATAAAAGTCTTGCATTTCCTTGAGTGAAAAGTGACGAGGTGGCATTTTCTGATGTTATTGTGAGTCAGCATAGACTCATAGGTATATGACTGTGGTAAATATACGCTGTGATCTCAAAGAGGAAGCCGGAATGGTAGAACACCACAAAAACCAGGAAAGCATTAGATAGCAATGCTCAATGACGACTGGGTGAATCGAGCTGAGCTCGAGGCATGAGGACTCTGCCTCTGAGATGTTGCAGAATGGAGGCCAGTCAAATATAAAGATAGGTCAGAGCATCAGATACTTGAAGCATAGTGGACTTTATGATGAAGCAGAGCTGGATCAAATTCTAGCCTCAGCACTTACTAGCTTGTTCTATCTTAAGCACATTTCCAAAGAAATATTCCTTGTTTCATAGAAACTCAATAGTTCTGTCTTCTTTTTCTCTGCTCCCACTCCCCAGGACTATTTCCTGTCCTTATCTATCCTGAGAAGCTGACCTCCTTGGCTGCCCACTTGGGCTCCCTTCCCAATTTGATTCTGGTCAGGTTTGGCACCTGCAGGAGATCAAAGGGTAAGAAGAGAGAGTGATTGGGGTCTTGCCTCCCCTTCCTTCCCTCCTTCAATGCTGTCTCCTGTCTGTCCACCCAGCATCCTTCCAGGATCACATTTCTGCTGGCACAGTCTTCCTTCACCGTTCCATTCTCTGGGCTCTGGTAACACTATTTTCTCCCTTTGTCCCTTTAGCCTAGGAGTGGTAAGAACTTCCTGCCGTTCCTTATCTCTGGGAGCATACATCTCTGTAAATATCACTCTCATTAAATATTTTATTTGAACATGTGGGGTGAATTCTACTTCCTGCCAGGAGCCTTTCACACCAATTCAAATAAGCTTTACTCAAAAGGAATTAATTGCTCTTATAAATTGAAAATTAAGAATAGTGATGGTGGTAGTATATCCAGGCTAGGTTTGGTTGGGTCAAGGTTCAAATGATGTTACTGGACTCAATCTTTCTCTGGCTTTATTCTGCCTGGAGGCTTATGGCACAGAGAAGGCAAAACGGCCACCAGCAGCTTCAGACTCTAATCCTCTTAAGACTCTTAGTGACCCAGAAAGAGAGCTTTTCTCCCAAAGTTCATATAGAAATTCAAAGTGGGTTCATTTTTGCATGTTTCTACTCCTATGGCCAGCGAAAACAGGAATACAGTAGAAAGTTTCACTAGGGTGTCACGGATTGGGGAGGAGTGGTTCCTTCAAGGACAGGATGCTTGTGGATAAAAACAATATACTCACAACACCTGTTTTTTTCATCTCTCTAATGGGGATAATCTTAGTCTGTTGCTATAATTGAGATAATGTAGCATTCTTGGCATTTGGTTGGCATTCAATTCAATAAATGGTAGCAATTATTATTATTTGAGCTGCATTAACTGTGCAAATTTCCTTTCTCACTGAATTGCAGTCCTTATTTCTATAATGCCATATTACTGTTCTATGCTGTCTAAGCTTAATGTGCATTGTCATCAATGAAATAATGGGAGCAAGTGATAATTTTTAGCTTCCAAATATTGACCATTGTCTATTATTTTATGATTGTAAAGTGCTTTTGCATACATTATTATTTAAAATCTACTCAGCAATCCTGTGAGCCAGTCATAACTATCATCTTTTCAGCTTTTCAAAGAAAGAAATTCAGTTTTAGAGAAATTAAATGTCATGTCTAATATCACACAGTTAGTACATAGCAAACTCAGGACTCAAGATGAATTTTGATTCTAAATTTTATGTTCTTTACAGGTACTATGTAAATGTGAACTTGCTTTTCAAGATATCATATTTTCCAAAGAAAATGGAGTATTTTGAAATTGAACAGTATTTCATCTAAAAATCAACTTATAGGAAACTTCATAGAATGTGTGGAGCTATGTCCGTATATGGAATTTTTATTTTGACAAAGGGAGTGTTTTAGGCAAACATTTTGAAACAACTGTGTTAGTGAATAGGTGGGAAGGTAAAGAAGATAAAATTGACCTTTCTCATTTTGCTGATCTGCAGTAGTGATACTGAGCTTCCCAGTACTGAAAAGTATCTTATGAAAGTCACGTGTTGCCATTACACTTTTTGAGGCTGGGAGCTTCATGCTAATGGGTGTGTTTACAAAAGAACTTAAAACAGCACTTTTTCCTGAGTTGGGCAAGGATGTATCAGTGCTGGCTAGGAAGTGACAAGAACAGTAGTTTCCAACCTGGCTGTGCATCTGAATCCCTTAAGTGGCTCTTAATAGTACACGTCATGAGACTCTTCCCCCAAATCAGAAGGTCACTGGATCTTCATTTGTGAATCACTTTTAAGGGTTCTTCTAATTCTAAGAGTCTATGATTCTCTGTGTTTTTGCTGTTAATCCTTTTATTGGGTGGCAAAATATATACAGCATATACTTGATGATTTTCAAATATTAAGTTCTTTGACCAAATAAGAAAACACAGAGATTATTCAGACATGAGTTTTTTCATTGAACAAACTCATATCATAATGCATATTCTGACAACCAGATCTTTAGAAGAAAATTCTTTATTTTTTCAACCACCGTTCACTGTGTAACAACCACCCCTAACTTCTAGACTTAGGGCTTTATTTAATTTTGATATGCCCTGTGGCAACCAGGACACTATCAAACACTCATCCTTTGCTCCAGGGTCTCTTAAATTACCTGCCTGTAAACCTGAAGTGCAGCTGCATTCTGTTTCCATGGCAACTTACTGGGTGTCAATATATGTTGAGCATATCCATGTAACTTGGAAACCAAAAGATGTGCCTAAAAATGCAATAAATAAAACACATGCAAAGTGGATGTTCAAGCATTATTATTTATTTATTGTTAGGTTTGTAGAATATAAAAGAAAAAAATCGATTGACAGCAGGCCTTAAGATATCTGCTGAGGCCTGGGTTCTGGTTTACAAGCCTAGAATAAAAGAGTGGAATTTTGATCTCTGAGATGACTAATACTTGACTTGGCTGCTGTTGGAATAAGAAAAACTCTGATTGCCTATGACACGATGAGTTTATCAGATTCTGGGATGAGTTAATATCAATAAACCGAAGGGCAGAGGTGTGAACAGCAGGCTGGAGCACTGCTAGCAGAGGCTTTGGAAACCACAGGAGGCAAGGTGTCTTTTCTGCCCTGAAACTTGATAACGGAGCAGTCCTTAATGAGTACCTTATGAGGTCACTTGGGTATGGAGGGGCAGAAGGCACATGTAACCAGAACTGCAGTCACTGGGGTTTCTGTGAGGAGAGGCACACTTAGAATATACCTTTACGTGCATGGACTTTATTCTTTTTCCCCAGACCTTTTTTTCAATTGAGGAATAATTTACATATAGTGAAATGCATGTATCATAAATGTATTCCAATAATTTAGACAAATGCTTCACTCATAACCTTATCACCTCAAACAAGGAATAGAATATTTTCATCATTCCAGAAAATTCATTTGTGCCTCTTCCCAATAAATGTCCTCTCCCCGGAGACAACCACTGCTATTTTTTTTACCACCATAGATAAGTTTTGCCTCTTCTAGAACTTCATATAAATGAAATGAGACAGTGTTTACTTTGGGTCTGGCTACTTTATCTCAGTATAAAGTTTTGAGATTCACCCATGTTTTCTGTATGAGCAGTTTGTCCCATTTTATTGCTGAGTAATTTTGTGAATATACTTAAATTTGATTATTCTTTCTTTTATTGAAAGATATTCGGGTTGTTTCCAGTTTTGGGCTAATGTTAATAAAGTTGGGGTGAGCATTTGTGAACCAGTTTTGTGTGGAAATTTGATTTCATTTCTTTTTGGTAAATACTCAAGTGAAATTGATGGGTCATAGGAATTTCACACCATAGCACCATAACCATATACCTATGTGTTCAGCTTTATAAGACACTGCCAAACAGTTCTCCAAAGTGGTTGCACCATTTTACACTCTCACTAATAATATTTGAGAGTTCTGGATGTTCCACATCCTCATCAATATTAGGTGTGGCATTCTTTTAAAATTTAGCTATAATAGTGGGTTTAGGTGTCTAGTCATGTCTCTTTGTGGTTTTGGTTTGCATTTTCCTGATGAAAAATGCATTTTTTCAAAGGTTTATTGGTCATTTGCATATCTTCCTTTGAAGGTTGTCTGCACAATTCTTTTTCTCCATTTTTATTGGCTTGATTGTCCAATAAAGTCTAAAAATTGAATTATAGATATTTATATATTCTGCATATAGACCCTTTTTCAGATGTATGTGTTGTGAATATTTTCTCCCAGTCTTTGCTTTGACTATTCATTTTCTTAACAGTGTCACTTAATGAGCAGAAGTTTTAGTTTTGAGAAAGTACATTTATCATTTTGTTCTTTTATTGTTGGTGATTTCTGTGTCCTATTTAAGAAATCTTTGCTTAACTCAAAGTCGCAAAGAAATTCTCTTATGTTTTCTTCTAGAACAGTATTTTTCCAGTAGAACTTTCTATTTGAATTATCCAATATGGTCGCCTTTAGCTACATGTGGCAATTTAGCATTTGAAATAAATGGCTAGTGAGACTTATAAATGGAATTTTAAATTTTATTCAATTTTAATAAATTTAAATTTAATTTTATAAGGCCACATATTGGACAGTGTATTCCTAAAAAACTT
>JAQZBX010041630.1:11090-22381 GCA_029593785.1 Cabassous unicinctus | reverse complement strand
CTATTGTCTTGGTTTTTCTTTCCTCATTCCTAGGAAATCAGACTTAATATCAGCCTTCCTTCTGGCTTAGTCTTGGGCATGAAGGGAATAGAGACACTTTCTTCTGCAAAAACATCACTCTACATTTCTAAATACTGATCCTTGACTTGGCCCTAGGCATCCTTCTCATCCTTATCATTATTAGCCTACCAAGATCCTAGCAGAGGTGAGGTTGGAAAGGGGGAACTGGTTTCTTTCCATCCCATGTCTGGAGCACAGGCTCCAAAATACTAAACTTGGATTTTGATACCATTGATTGACATTGATGGAGTTTTACTTTGTTTATACTTTCTCTCTGCATGCAAAAGAGTAAAGAAATTACAAGATTCAAGTGAGATAGACTAGTAGCTTTATATGAGTAGAAGAGATTGTTGTGGAGGAGAAAATTGTTCTATTAATTTTGAGTTAAAATTCCTTTTAAGCTAAATGGTCTTCATGTTGATTCCTTAGAATTGCAAAATTTTTCCATGTATTTTGCTCTTAAGGAAATGGGTATACCTTGGACCCTTGATATTCACAAGACAGAGACATTCCTACAGCATATTTTCCTAATAAAATTTAAACTGAAGTAAAGTATAATTGAAAAAAATTGGCCCCTTTGCATACTTGATGATTTGTGTAATATGGTATTAAAATCATTTATAATTTTTGTTGCTGCTGTTGGGAGGAGGTTGCGTCAAACACATTCATGGAACTATAATGTATAGTCAGAAGAGTACCAGAAATCATATTAATCATCACAAAGTGTACACACCCTTTTAAGTGTAACCACCACCTAGGTCAAGCAATAGAACATTATCAGCCCCTGAGAAGCTTACCTCTTGTGCTTGTGAGATTCATTATTATATGTGTAACAGTCTTTTTTTTTTTTAAAGATTTATTTATTTATTTATCCCCCCCTTGCCGCTTGTGTTTTACTGTGTCCATTCGCTGTGCGTTTCTTCCATGTCTGCTTATCTCCCCCTTGCTGTGAGGTCCTGCTGCATCAGCCCACCGCGCCACGCTGGCCGGCCTGCTCTCACAAGGAGGCCCTGGGAAGCGAACCCGGGGCCTCCCGCATGGTAAACGGGGGCTCTATTGATTGAGCCACACCCGCTTCCTGCTGTGAGGTCTTGCTGCATCAGCCTACCGCGCCACGCGGGCCGGCCGGCCTGCCCTCACAAGAAGGCCCTGGGAAGCGAACCCGGGGCCTCCCATATGGTAAACGGGAGCTCTATCCATTGAGCCACACCCGCTTCCCTGTAACAGTCTTTTGTTCACTTTTCATTGCTATCAAGTTTTGGATTGTATGAATATACAATTTGTCCATTCTGCCATTAGTAGATGTTTGCATTGTATTTGGTTTGGGAACATATGCTGGAAAGATTACATACTGCTTTGAATATTTTTGAATGTGTCTTGGTGCATGTATTAGTCAGCCAAAGGGGTGCTGATGCAAAATACCAGAAATCGGTTGGCTTTTATGAAGGGTATTTATTTGGGGTAGAAGCTTACAGTTACCAGGCCATAAAGCATAAGTTGCTTCCTTCACCAAAGTCTTTTGCTATGTGTTGGGGCAAGATGGCTGTTGATGTCTGCCAAGAGTTCAGGCTTCCCGGGGCTCCATTTCTCTCCGGGCTCAGCTGCTATGCTCCTTCCACAAGGCCAGCTGTAAACAATCTGGCGAACAGCTCTGTCTCTTTCCCTGGGGCTTCTGCCGTGTCTAAGGAGCCGTCTCTATTCCTCTGTGTTCTTCTCCTGTGTGTTCACTTGCTGGGCTCCAGCTCAAAACTCAGCATCAAAACCCCAACTCATTCTTCTGCCATGTCATTTTCTCTGTGAGTCTGGGGACTCAATGTCCTACTGACGTGGCCCAGTCAAAGCCCTAATCATAAATTAATCATGCCCAGAGGAAAAGACCAGTTTACAAACATAATCCAATATTTCTTTTTGGAATCCATCAATAATATCAAACTGCTACAGTGCACATATGTACATATATATCTGTTGGGTATTCATCAAGGAGTACAATTTTTGGATTAAAGGGTATGCATATATACTCACCTTTAGCAGATACTGCCAAACAGTTTTCCAATGTGGTTCTAATTGTTCCTATCCTAATTAATACTTGATATTGCCAATAATGTTCTTTTTAGTCATTCTAATAGGCGCATAGTGATAATTGTGATTTGACTATTTTGCCTGATGAGTTGCAGCATCTTTTCATATCCTTATTACCATGTAGCTACCTCGTTTTGTGAACTGCTTGTTCAAATCTCAAGTGGATATTGTTTGGCACATACCCTACAATCCAGCAATTCGCTACCTGTTTTTCTAGTGGGTTATATGTTTTTCTTATTGGTTTCTTAGAATTTACGTATTCTCCATTTTAATCCTTGTGGTTTGCCTGTTGTCCTGATTTTAGTCTTTTGTGGACCCCAGAAAATTATATTCTTAAGCTAACCTATTCCTGTGTGTGTAAGTAAGGTATGTGGGTCCTTTTGGTTAGCTTCAGTTAAGGGTCTTTGATTAGATTATGAGACTCAGGGTAGATCCTAATCCTTTTAACATAAATGGAGGAGAGGGGAGAGGAAGAGCTGCCATTTTTACCCTGTCATGTGCGAGAGGACTACAGGATCGCCTACAGCCACAGAAAGACAGAGAAACCCCAAGAGGCTGAGAGAGAGACTGCAACCAGTAGAGCAGGCAGAAGCTGAAGAGATGTAGCTCTGGGAGAGATGAGCCATAAGCCTGTTTGCCCACAGCTTGACCTCAGGGAGAAAGAACCTGGAGGAGAGAGAGAGACTGGCTGCCATTTTGCCTTGCCACATGGCTGAAGTCCAGGATCTGCCAGCAGCCAACTTTTGGTGAGACTGCAAGTCTGATGCCTTGATTTTCACAGCCTTGGTACTGTAAGATTTTACTCCAATAAATTCCCTTTATAAAAGTCATCCCATTTCTGGTATTTTTGCATTGGCAGCCTTTAGCAAACTAAAGGATGATATTCTGTAGTTCTTCTGGAAGCTTTATATTTTTTTAAAACTTTTATTGTAGTAATTGATATAAAACACAAAATAGAAGCCTTATTTTTAAATGTATATATTATTATCTAAATACAGAGCTGATTTTTTTGTGCATGGTGTAAAGTAGATTATGCGTTACGGTTTTTGTCCCCACTAAATCCATGGAATTGGTTCAGAAAGCTAAGCGTAGGTAGAGAAAAGGCTAGGTGTGTCTGCTGCTTACTTTTCTAGCCTTTTGTCCATTTACACCTGTGCTCCAGTCATAACGAATTACTTAAGTTTCCTGAACCCACCATGCCTCTGTCTTGAATGTCCTTTCTGTCCTTGTGAGCCCTACTCATCTAGCAAGCCTTATTTTGTATTATTTCCTCTGTTAAACCTCTCATCTCATTTTGTCTCTTAAGTCATCAACTATTCCTTCTTTGTGCCTATGCCATACCCTATTCACTTACCATTGTACTTATTTTTTCTTAGACTTTATGCCTTACTAAACTATCCCCCCCTTTGGTAGAAATGACCAGTGAAATTGTTGACATACATATAGTCAAGAGGCAGCTAGGTATTCAAAGTAGAAATGATTATGAATATAAATATTTTCTGAAACATTGTTCTGACATAGAGTAGAAAATGTCTGTTGAATAGATAAATTGAATCCCAACCACCTATTAAGTCTTCGTATTTTCTAATTTAATATCTCTTTACCTGTGATTCAAAGTGGCAACATACATAATGCATTCCATGGATGTGGAATATACTTGTCCCTGCTCCTGGAGTCAGCTAAGTATGGTGGTCCAAAAAAATCCACTATGAATGCTTTGCCATGAATATATCCATAGTTTACAAACTGCATATTTGGCTCTATTCTGAAGATATCTGTATATGCTTATGGAGAATTTATTCATAATGTAAACTTAAAGGAGACAGTTTTGTACTTACTATTAAGAGGGGGTAATAAAAGCAACACAATTTGCAATTTGAAACCGTTGAGAGAAATTTAAGTAAAGAATGACAACTTAATATTTAGGCTTATTCTGATTTTAACATTTTTGTTGAAATACATAATTCTATATTCTTCAGTATGAGTCATGAGCTCATTCTAGTTTAATACTAAATACAAGATTAAATTAGGTCATTGTTAGGCTAGGTTTGGGAAACTTCTTGCTGCTTTTTTGTATTTTACACAGATGTCTCCTAATTGCCTTTTAGTGATGTTGTTTTAGATATATAAAATACAGATTCTATTATTAGCTTTCTAAATAATGAGATATGAATTATTTTCAATTTTTTAATACTATATTCTTTGTTACACAGCTCTTGAAGGCCAGAAGCTCAAATTTTCAATTTGGCGTATGGAGAATTGCAAAGGTTTTAAACAAAGGTTTTGGCACATACACACTCAATAAGCAGCTCTTGTATATTATACTAAATATGCAAGTAGATATGGTGGTGTTTGTTTTTTTTGAAAGGCAGGGTTGGGGGCCAGGGATTGAACCTGGGACCTCGTATATGGGAAGCCGGCACTCAACCACTGAGCCATATAGGTTTCTCTTGAGTTGGTTGGTTTTTTTTTGTTTGTTTGTTTGTTTCCATTTGTTTAGCTTGTGGTTGGTTTTTGTTTTTGTTTATGTTTTTGTTTTTTTCATGAGTCACCGGGAACCAAACTTGGGACCTTGACCTTGTCTGCTCCCAATAATTTGGTTTTGATTTAAATTGTATTTATAATAGATCTTAACAGAATTGCTGCAACCTATTTTCTGTGCTATTTGTCTTCAGGGTGCACAAATCTTGTAAAGTATGCAAATGATTAAATTTAGATTGTAAGAAATTTAACCAGTTTAAAGCAGCAATGTTTAGGTAGCTCAAGGAGTTGGAACTCTGCTCTAAACCCAACAAATGTGGACTTTGTTGAATTAGTGGGGGAAGGGAATTCCAAAGATTCCAGTCATTTTACATTTTTTAGAGATATATCATGGCATATGTACTGGGATCATGATTTAATTTAATAGCATTTATGACCTGAGAACTTTCTTGCCAATATTTCAGAATATATTTAGCTGATTTATTCCCAAATAGTCAAATATGAAATAAACAACAAAATAGTTCTCCTATGTATATTATATTTTCCTGATTAAAAAATTTGTCAGGATTAATAATTTAATAAATACACAAATGGATTATATATATATACATCCATGGTACTTTAAAGTATTGCGCCTTCTAAATTTTAGCTTCATCTATATAATATAATCTATTAGAATATTTCCAATACCTTTTAAAACTAAAGTGTGAAAAGCATTTAAATAATTTACAGTATTAAGTATAAAACCTATTTAGCATTTCTCATTTTTGAAGTAGACACAGTAATAGCATTTTGCATGAAGTCTATTTAAAAATTTTAAAGTAAAGCATGAACCTAGGAGTACGTGTCATAATTTGAAAGATGTAAATATTAGCTGAAATTTAACAGAAAAATGTGTGGAAAAATTAAAATTTTATATGCACATATTTCATTATTTCAGAAAAATGATATTAACACATACGTTTCATTACTTCAGAAAAAGTGAAAGAATAAGTTTATAAGGATGTTCTCTTGATTGCCATTCAGAAAAACAAAAATTCTTAGCATCTTTTCAACCTAAAGTGAGTTGTCCATTTTAATAATAGTTATCCCATCTAGCTCCATGTAACAAAAAAAGGAAGTTGATATTTATATGTAGAAGTTTTTTATTTAGGCTTTATTTTCATTTGAATTCACTTGAATTTAGGACCCAAGATTTTTGAAAGTTAAGAATTCAAAGCATTGATCATTTTGAGTCGCTGTAGGGGTTGGAATGTCAACCAACTTTCCCATTCCACCAGAAGGGGGCAGCAAAGCAACCAATAGGATAATTTATGAGTCTAAAAATCCCAGGAAAGGCACTCAAAACTCAGAAAGCTAATAGCCCCAAAGCTTTTGTGGGTTCCTTTACTGTCTAGGAGTATTTATGAAGGCCTTAATGTCAAGGTGTTCTGCCCCACAGGCCACTTTATAAGAAACATAAGCAAATCTTCAGGCATCCGTGTACCTTCATGCAGACTCAAGCCTATCTAATAAAGTATTAACCTTACTGAATGCTTGCAATGTGCCACGCATTCTGCTAATCTCTGTACACATATATATCTTATTTAAAATTCAGAGAAACCTTGTAAGATAAATCATTCCTGTTTTGTGGATGAATCTGAGGAATACAGACGAGATAATTTACCTAAAGTCATACAAAGTGGCTAAGCCAGAATGCAAAACTCACTTTTATTTCAAAACCCTTCTTTTAACCACTAACCCCCATCTGCCTCTAGACTTCAGAGAAGTTGGAAGTGTAGGCTTTGGAGGGGGGCAAGAAACTTGTGTGCATTTGACTAGAAAAGGGGCTAGTTACTTAAGTCAAATGGCACCCATAGGCTTTAAAGCATACAGCTTGAAAATTGATGAAGGCCTCTGCATGCTTTTCCTTGCTATCTCTGTCTAATTCCTATCCAGAAAGGTAATTTCTAGGGAAAATGGGATACACATTATGTGAGGTTAGAAGTCAGAATCTGGAAATTTTACCAATTTGGTCAACTTTCATTTTAAAGTCAACTTGGTCAGCCACTGTGGTAGGTTGGAAATCATGGCCACAATATTTTGCAGCCCCTACAATACAAGATGTGGAGTTTGTTTTCCCACTCCTTGTATCTGGGCTGGCTTCTGTGACTTGCTTTGCCCAATAAAATGCAGCAGGTATGATTCTGGACCCATTCTAGTTCTAGACTTTAAGAGGCCTGGCTTCTTCAGTCTCTTGGGCTCCTGCTGGTATGCAAAGCTCAGACTAAACCATTGAAGATGAGAGACCATGTGGAAAGAGGCCAGCTACTCCCCAGCCAGCACCTCATGTTGATCCCTCCTAATCCCCAGAACTGTGAGAAATAATACTTGTTTTAAGTCATTGTTTTGCATTAGTTTATTATGCAGCAATGTAAATGAAACAATTACAATAATGGAGAACAGAAAATGTCATATGTTCAATCTACAAATATTTAATGTAGATTCTGCTTTTTTCCTATCACTTTCCCACTGTTCATAGGTGTATAAAGAAGGCCTTATGTGACCTTTCTCTTTTTCCTTTCCACAACATAAAAGTTCATAATGGACAGTGAAAATATTAAAGACTATAGCCAAAAGCCAAATTATTTCCAAAGTCTTCAATCAAGCCTTAAATAATTACAAACCTATGCCACTTGTTTCATTAAAAAAGGGCACACTAGTAGTTTTCTTAGCAATTATTGGTCTTTAAGACTATAATATGCATAATGGTTTTCTTTTCTTTTCTTTTTTTTTTTTTTTTGGAAAGGCTTAAGCCCATAGTTGGGAGTTAGCTTCTAAACAGTTACCTGAGAATTTCTGCTAGGTAGTACTCTATTCATAGTCTACAACTTATTTATGTAACACTTATATGGAGCTTACTATGCCCACATACTGTTGTAAGTAACTCATTTAACCAATGAAGTAGGCACCTTCTTTAATCTCCATTTTATAAATGAGGAAATCAAGGTACAGAGAGAGGTTATTTGTCCAGTGTTACAATATAGGGAAATTTTGATCCCTCTAGGCTGGATGAAGGGTGTGGGCAAGGAGGCGGGAATGAAGTTAGGTGGTATTATAAGTTCAAAAAATAGCTCCACTCAAGTAGTAGTTCTTAGGGAAATAACCATGAAAGTAAGGAGTCCTTAGCATGTCATCTGAGATTCATGATTTGCTACAATCCTTTCTAGCCTTATCTGCCACCACTACCCCCCTCTCTCCTACCCTTCAACTATAAGAAACTAACCTGGGTGCTTTGCTCATTTGGCCCCATCCACCACTACCTCTCTGCTTGAAATGCTCAACACCTTCTCCAAATGCAAAAATCGAGTTATTTACCTTTCAAAGCCCCCTACAGTACTTTGTGCATGAAGCTTTCCTACTTTTATATATCACTCCCTTGACCTCTGGCAGAATCAACTGCCTCTTCCACCGAGCCTCTTATATTTTATTCAGTTTTCCACATCATTTAAAACCAGCTGTTTATAAAATATGTATTCCACATTAGTTTGTAAGCTCTTTGAGTGCCTAACCCATTCAGGGTGGATGTGGATGTGGATGCTCGTTAGTTGAAATGAAATCATCTGAATGCAGGTGGCATTCAGGCAGGTTGAAGAGAGCACCTTTTTCAGACTTGATTCCTGTGATAGAAACTTTATATACATGTAGAGGTGGCATTTCTGTTATTGTGTCAAGCAATGTCAGTTCCAGGGTAAAGAATAGCAATCTTGCATCTTTAGTTCAAGCCAGAAAATTGTACAGCAGTTATGGAATTGGGCAAGTGTAGGGGTAAAAAAAACTTCAGAAGTGTGAGACACCAACTCTCAAGAGGTAACTTGACATGTTTTAGATGGGTTGCAAACCACAAAGTTTAGTGGAGACTAGCTATTATCAGTTAATAAACTCACTGTAGGTAAACAGCACAAATCATCTGGGGCAAAAATTCCCCAGTGGAGTATAAAGTCATCTCTTTAATCAACTAATTACCAATTCTCTATTTAGACAGAGATGCCACAATTTTCCTTGAGAAAAATGGCTTTTGGTGGATCATTTTTAGGAAAGCAAGGCAACATTTTGATTTTGCAAGTCATTTGAAATCTGAAAATAACTTGTATGTGCTTGACAAAATTTTCTTTACAATATAATTTTAAAAATAATTATGATGATATCCCTTTCCAAGAAAATGAAAACATGATTTAAAAATCACAGTATTCTAAGTAAAACATCTTTTGGCCTAAGCCAGTTTTTCTCAAACCTTTTTCATTATTGCCCCCTAAGGAGTAAAATTATTTTAAATTCTCCCTAATGAGAAATTAGACACTAAAGAATAAGATTTTGTGGGGTGGAGTTGAGCTTTGAAGGGCCACAAACCATTGTAATATCAGATTTTTTTCACCCCACAAGAACAAATTTTCAGAATGCGTGGCCTAAGTCACAGAATTGCAAATTCAAGATTGTAGACAACTAGTTTTGGGACACTGATGGCATAGGTGATCATCCCCTGGGTTTTTCCTCATCTTTATGAAATGCTCTCTTACATGTTCAGGGACAGAGAAATATTTTGAAAATGCTTTGAACATCTAATCTAGTGTTTATTTTATGGAATACCTGATAAATGTTTTCTTAAAAGGAGATGTTTATCTGATAATTTACCTAACCTATTATTTAGCTAAGATGCGTGATGGTGTTCCTTCTCTGAAAGACTGCCTGCTTCTTTGTTCATTCCTAGATAGAACAGCCTACTTTAAAGTAGACATTTGCTTTTATCCACTTTCAAAAAGTTGTAATAGTTATTTCCCTTAATGAATACTATAATTAACCTATATTATAGGATTGTTACAAGGATTAAATTATTTAACATAAGTAAAATGCCTAGCACAATAAATTTTCTCTCCAGCATGAAACAGAATCATAAATTAATTCTGAAATAATTTATAGTGCAATCTGAAAAAGCAAAAAGCTTACTGTAAAAATGATCAGAGCAATTAAATAGACATGACCACAATACCATTATTCACCTAAAAAATCAGCAATAATTCCTTAATATGATCAATCATCTTAAGTGTTCAAATTTCCCTCAGAGTCTCATGATTTTTACAATTGGTTTGTTTGAATCAAGATTCATGCAAGGTTCACACATTGTATTTACTTGATATGTCTTAAATATCCTTTAATTTATACTTTTCCACACTCTTCTTTTTTTCCCTTACCATTTGTCCTTTAGTTTCCCACACTCTGGATTTTGCTGACTTTACCCCTGTGGTTGTAGTGTTAACATGTGCTTCTATACCTCTATTTCTTATAAACTTGGTAGTTAGATCAATAGGCTTTCTTAGCTTCAGGTTTGATGTTTTTGACAAGAAAGTTTTATAGGTGAAGCTATGTACTTCTTATTGCACCCATCAGGAGGTTCAGAATGTCTAGTCTCAGTGATAATACTGATCAGTGTGTTAAGGTACTGTCAACCTGATGAGTTCATTAAAAAGTTCCCAACAGCCTTTCATCTAATGCCATCCTCATAATATGCCTTTGTGGGCTGCAGTGGCTGGAAGGCTAAAAATGTATTTCCCTGACTCCCTTGCAACTAGGGTTATGTATATAACCTGATCTTAGATCCCACTCACCATTCTTCACTTGTGTATAGTGAAGAATTCAAAACTGACCAGAGGACAAGCAGGCTAGGAAGCATCCTTGAGGGGTGTGTCACTGGAGTCACTGGAGTCAGTGGCAGTAGGGGTGGCTTCCTGATCATGGCATGAGCAGCAGCAGCCTTTTCTATAGCGTATAGTGATTTGTGTCACTTTTGAACCTCAGCCTACAGGCTTTCTTCAACCTTGCCAACCATTTGTAATATACCATTTAATAAATCCCTTTCTGCTTAAACTAGTTCAGAATAGGTTTTATTCTCTGCAACTGAACCCTGGTCAATATATCTCTAAGAAAAATTGTTAAACAATTGTCAAACAGTTGCGTCTCTACTTAAAAAATGAATTTACCCATTATAAAAGCCAAAAAAAACAAAAAAACAAACAACAGAAAAAAGCAAGAGCATTCTGCAATGATGTTTGAACACAGACAAAAACATGAACAATGGTCAAGTCGCAAAATAAGCAAACATTCCTCTTATCTCCTGGCTAATATGAGAGAGTGCTGCTTTTTACCAGTGTACAGCTTTAACCTCTATTCACTCCTCCCACCCTATAGATAAGATGTATTGAGATACCCAATCATAGAACTACCCCTGCATACAATCCTCAAGAAAACCTGTTTCCTTAAGATTTTCCCCAAATCACCTAACATAAGCCCAAATCCTTTAATAAGTCATTTCTTACACCCTTTTACTGAGCTGTCCCATAGTTCCTATGATATGTGGGCTCCCTTGTTGCAACATACAGCAAACCCAACTTGTTCAACTGTGGGTATGTTCCTGGTAGACTCAGGATGAAGGATATTGACAGGACATATATGTTTATAAATAGCTGTGTGTGTGCAAACATATGCACAGCATAGCAAAAAGCCTGAAAATATAAATTTAAAAATGTTAATATTTGCCTCTGGATGGTGGAGTATGAGTTAATTTAATGCTTATCTATATTCTCTGGGTTTTCTACGATAAAGATACATTGCTATATGTAAAAAAAAAAAAAAAAAAA
>JAQZBX010041630.1:0-10990 GCA_029593785.1 Cabassous unicinctus | reverse complement strand
ATTAATAAAGACAATTTTATTGAAACATAATTTAAATGTTTCCTTAACAAAATTTTAATTCAACAATGTGAACTATGTGGCATAAATCTTCAGATCTAGCAAAGAAATTTTTATTCAATATTATATATATGTTTAAACACAGAAAAATTGAAAGATTCTACAATTAACTTGTAATATTTAATCACATATATATCCAGCTATGCATTCCTCTATTCATCCATCAATCCATCTTATTTTTTGATACCTTTCAAAGTAAGTTGTTAATACTTCACACCTAAACACTTCAGCACAGCAAAAGGACTTTTTTTTCAGGTATGGTATTTGGCTGCTGGAAGGCTCCCAAATGCTGTAAAATGCAATAGAGAGTAAATTAGTCTACAGTGCTAAAGTATAACACAAGTCTAGGGATGGAGTTTCAGGGAGTGTAAAAGGTATCCATTAGAGTGAAAGAATCAATCTGAAATCCAACAAAAAGATTGTAACACCTTTTATTTTTACCCATATAACTTCCCTTCCCTTTTTAACAGCTACTTTAATGAAGAAGAAAAAATAAAAGAAAAATACATCACTGATCCCTCTTCTTTTCAAAGATATGTACTATTGGAAGTAACAATTTTTTGGATCAGAATTTCAGAAAACTTGATATCAGGATATTACATTTGGGAAAATGAGCTGATAACATGAATTAAATATTTGTTAATTTGTCAATAGTTACTCTTTGTAGGGGCTTAGTTTATTACTTATCCCCAGCATGTAGAACGGCACATAGTAGGTTCTCAATATTTTCTGAATGAATGAGTGAATTCAAATGCTTGCTTCCAAATATAATCTTCATACATTTAATGTCATTATCAAGCGAAGTAACTAGCTTGCTTTTGAATATAATAGAACCCAGAACAGGTATGTACTATGGGGGGGGGAACCTAATATCAAAGTGAAATAAACACTTGAAGAAATCTCGAGGATTCCACTGGGAAGTTGTCTTTTACAAGAATAAGCCTTAACACAAACCTAAGAGCAGCTTGATTATCCTAGAGCTGGGGCTGCAGTTATATAGAAATGGCCATTTTTTCCCGTATTTGCAGCAGGGAATTTGGCTTCAGCCAAAATTGCATCCACCACTGGGGCTCAGCTGACTGATGGGGCAGGTCCTTGCAAAATTCCAAGGCTGGGCAGAAGCAGCACCATTTTCCAATGAGTGCCAAAGCTAAGCTTCCTAAAATTGGATGCTTTTCCAACATGCCCTGGGGGTGTGCAGAAACAAATGTGAAATTTTAAGATGGGCTGCATATCCTTTGTGTATCAGTGTGGGGGCAAGAGCCAGTGGAATTTGAATCATGCCCCTTTTGTACCCTCAGACTGGTGATACATGAAGAAACTGAAATATATTGCAATTTTTAAATTACTTTTTTTGAA
The DNA here is from genome assembly GCA_029593785.1 of Cabassous unicinctus. Classification (NCBI taxonomy): domain Eukaryota; kingdom Metazoa; phylum Chordata; class Mammalia; order Cingulata; family Chlamyphoridae; genus Cabassous; species Cabassous unicinctus. The sequence continues at coordinate 9,574 of JAQZBX010041630.1, read as the reverse complement.
TTGATAATTTTCTTTGACATTGCCCCAGACTAGAAGGGTATTTCTGTATTCAGCATAAGGTCATCAAGCTTGCAAGGCATCTCAACAGCTACTCTGAGACTTTTAGGAAATATTTTCATTTCTACAGGAGAATGAGCAACAAATTATTTTTGGACAGTTCCTGTATCTAGAGCAACATAAACAATTTCAAATCGAGCAGGTTTGCAGTTGGACATTATAATGGTAGCCTACCTAGCAGGGGTCTAGGGATAGGGAGAACAGAGATATTTTAAGAAATGTAAAATCACCCTTTATTTTATACTCAAAATATGTATATGGGAAGATTGTATGACATGGAAACATGCAAGCAAATAAGTATATACTATTCATTAAGTTTTATGAAACAAGCTATAACAGGTTAGATGTGCAAGGCAATCTCCTGTGACAGCTAGTGCTGCCCTCTCTAGATGTCCCACAAGACTTTCAAATGACTGGACTGTTGTGAAAATCTACTGGGAGAAAATACACTCTCCCATGAGCGTGACGGGAGACTCAATGCCGTTGGTGGAATGTGACAGAATCCAAACATTGAATGTTGGTGGAAGGTGGTTGACTTAGACCAAATACCCATACGCTTTTCCTCTGATTGGTGCTTCTCTATGGCTAGGTTTCCACCAGTCGCTGGTAAATTCAGAAAAATAGGAACCATGCAATAAGTGACTTTTTCATAAAGCTAAAAATTCCAACTTAAATACATTTCCTTTTTTTTTTTTTTTCTGTCTTTATGGCTTTCCTTCTTTTTTCATGTTAAAATGAATGGTAATGAATGATAGGGTCCTCCCCACATGTACTTACCTTAGCAAAACAAAAGTAATAAACTTAGTCTCCAAATTTATTTTGTAAATTCTTGTACATAAAATCCCAATGTCTAGTAAGATGGCAGATTAGAGAGACACAGGAATCACTTCTCTCCCTGAAAAAACAGCTAGAGGACAGGCAGAAATGGCCAGGGGATGGGGGGTGGGGGATGCTCTAGAACACCAGAGGAAGGCTAGATACCACCCAGAAGAGAAAGGAGCATAGGAAAAGAATCTCAATGGACAGACTGAGTGGAAGCTATAGCCGCAGGTGTCGGCTTCCTCCCCCCACACTCCAAGTAGAAAGCTTTGAATTCTCTGGCCTCTGGCCAGTGGTTTTGGACACAAGGAGCAGCAGGGATCCACCTCCCCAGGAAACGGAAGGGATACAGCCTAAGGCTTATTCAGCTTTTGGCCAACAAATTTGCACTGCTGTGTTCCCCAAGCACTTCCAGGCTGGTTGGACCCTCGCCATTGTTTGCCTTGGGAGCCAGTACAGGACTAAAGAGATCCAATCCTCAATCACCCACCCTACTGACCAGGACTGGTTGTTGAAGATGCAGAGGGGAGTAGAATTATTTCCTACCTGGAAAAGGGAGCAGGATGCCAGCAAAGGTTGGAGAACAGCCTCTGAGAAAATTTGAGTTGTGAGGCTCTAAACAGCCTAGAGGCAGGATCCTCTGCCACACTGTTGCTGAGACAGCTGCCAAAGAGCACCATCTGTTGGTGGGCCAAGGAAGTGCATATGAGGAAAGTAAAAGTAAATGAGAGGCTTTTTCCAGCCTTTCCAGCCTCCCTCCTCAATGTCCTTGGAAGCAGGTCTGCAACCCTTTACTGGGTCCATGTCCCAGTCCTGGGCAACTAACAGGGACAATCCTAAAGCCCTAGAACAGGGTGAACCAAAAATCAAAGAATGGTAGTAACACACAGCCTCCCACCACTAAATCCCTATGCAAGAGTAATGATCAGAGTAAACTCTCCATCATAATCAGATGCCTAGACATCAGCAAAAAACTATAAGCCATTCTAAGAAAATGGAAGACATGGCCCAAGCAAAGGAATATATCAAAGCCCTAGATAAGACACAGGATATGAGAAAACTAGTCAACAAGGTTTATACAAATCTCCAAAGTCAAATCAATGAGTTGAAAAACAATTTGGCTAAAAAGATAGATAAAGAATATCATGAAGACATTGGGTGGTCACAAAGAAGAATTTGAAAACCTGAAAGAAAAAAAATAGAGCTTAGGGGAAAGAAAGACAATAGGTGAGATAAAAAATATATTAGAAGGAAACGGATGTGGCTTAAGTGATTGGGCTCCCATCTACCATATAGGAGGTCCAGGGTTCAATTCCTGGGGCCTCCTGGTGAAAGACAAGCTGGCCCGAGCAGTGAGCTGGCCCATGTGGAGTACTGGCCCACGCAGGAATGCTGGCCAGTGCGGTGAGCTGGCGCAGCAAGATGACTCAACAAAAAGAGACACAGAGGAGAGACAATAAGAGATGCAGCAGACCAGGGAGTTGAGGTGGCTCAAGAGGTTGAGTGCCTCTCTCCCACTCCAGAAGGTCCCAGGATCAGTTCCCAGTTACGATTAAATAGAAGACAAAACAGAACAACACATAGCAGACAGCAAGTGCAAAACAACAAGGGGGGGTGTTAAATAAATAAATTAAAAAAAAAAATACATATATATATATTAGAGGGGGCAGATGTGGCTCAAGCAGTTGGGCACCTGCCTCCCACATGGAAGGTCCTGGGTTCAGTTCCCAGTGCCTCCTAAAGAAGAGGAGCAGATGTAACGAGCTGACACAATGAGCAGGGAGCTGATGTGGCTCAAGTGGTTGGGCACCCTCCTCCCACATGGGAGGTCCCAGGTTCGGTTCCAGGGCCTCCTAAAGAAGATGAACAGACAACAAGTGGACACAATAAGCAGACAAAGCAAGCACACAACAAGCAGGAAGACAAGGGAGCCATCTGGGGGGTAGCTATATTAGAGGCATATAACAGCAGACTCAAAATGATAGAAGAAAGAATAAGTGATACAGAAGACAGAACAGCTGTAATTGAAGAGAAGAACACAGAGGGAAAAGAATGGAAAAAATTGAGCAGGGGCTCAGGTAGTTAAATGATAACACAAAGCGCAACAACAAATATGGGAGTTTGAGAAGGAGAAGAGAAGGGAAAAGGGGTAGAAAGTATTTGAGGAAATAATGGCTGAAAATTTCCCAACTCATGAAAGAAATGAATTTACATGTCCAAGAAGCACAACACACCCCAATCAGAATAAATCTGAATAGACCTACTCCAAGACACATGCTACTCAGAATGTCAAACATTAAATATAAAGAATAAATTCAGAAAGCAGCAAGGGAGAAGCAAACCATCATATACAAAGAATGCCCAGTAACTGCGGATTTTTTCATCAGAAACCATGGAGGCAAGGAGACAGGTATATGGTAAAATTAGGATACTAAAGTAGAAAAATTGCTGGCCAAGAATTCTTTATCCAGCAAAATTGTCCTTCAAATATGAAGGTGAGTTTAAAATATTCACAAATAAACAGAAATTAAGAGAGTTCATAAAAAAGAATCTGGCTTTGCAGAAAGCATTAAAGGGAGACTTATAGCCCCAAAGAAAAATATAGGAGACAGAGATTTGTGGGAGAAGGTAAAAGAGAGGACTCGCAGAAAGGATAACCAAAAAGAGTTAAAAGACAGATGAAAATAAGATACGACACATGAAAGCCAAAGAATAAAGTTGTAGAAGTAAATAATGCATTTACAAAATGGTGCTTGGAGAACTGGATATCCACATCCAAAAGAATTAAGAGAGGAACATCATCTCACACCTTATACAAAAATTAATTCAAGATGGATCAAAGATCTAAATATAAGAACCAAGACCATAAAGACCTTGGAAGATAATGTAGGGAAGCATCTACAGGACCTTGTAATAGGAAATGGTTTCATGAACTTCACACCCAAAGCACAAGCAGTGAAAGAAAAAATAGATAAATGGGTTCTCCTCAAAATTAAAAACTTTTGCACCTCAAAGGATGTTATCAAGAAAGTAAAAAGGCAGCCTACCCAATGGGAGAAAATATTTGGCAACCATATATCTGATAGGAGCCTAATATTCTGCATATATAAAGAAATCCTACACCTTGGAAATAAAAAGACAAACAACCCATTTAAAAAATGGGCAACCGACCCAAAAAGACACTTCTCCAAGGAAAAATTACAAATGGCTAAAAAGCACATGAAAAGATGCTCAACATCACTAGCTATTAGGGAAATGCAAATCAAAACTACAATGAGATACCATCTTACACCCATTAGAATGGCGGCTATTCAAAAAACAGCAGATTATAAGTGTTGGAGAGGATGTGGAGGAATGGGAACCCTCATCCACTGCTGGTAGGAATGTAGACTGGTCCAGCCATTGTGGAGGACAGTTTGGCGGTTCCTCAAAAAACTAACTGTAGAACTTCCATATGATCCAGCAATTCCACTGCTGGGTGTATACCCAGAAGGATTGAAAGCAAAGACACAAACAGATATATGCATACCCATATTCATAGCGGCATTATTCACTATTGCCAAAAGTTGGAATCAACCCAGGTGTCCATAAGCAGATGAATAAACAAAATGTGGTACATACATACAATGGAATATTATTCAGCTGTAAGAAGGAATAAAGTGCTAACACACAGGATAACATGGATGAATCTTGAGGACCTTATGTTGAGTGAAGCAAGCCAGGCATTGAAGGATGAACATTACATGACCTCACTGATATGAATTAAGCAAATTGAGCACTCAGAAAGCTATTGTCTGGAAGATAGGTTTACAAGAAATAGAAAGGGAGAAGAAGGTTGTGAGCCAACACCCATACGGATGGAATCTATGGTAAGGTGAAAGTGTGTAGTCGCGTATTGAAGGTATATGACAGGAGAGTAGTGATATTATTGGGTTGGGTGGTGCAGGGTTGACAAGTGGGTAGATTGGGAAGGGTGGGTTGGAAGGTCCAGGGTACTGGGGGAAGGATTGGGAGGGGGACCAGGTGAACACTGGGGATTTGCGGGTATGTGGTTGAAAGTACAAAGTTGGGAATGCTCTTACGGCAATATGACAAGGGTTACTGATTTAGGGTGTTGGATGGGGGGGCATTCGGGACAGGGCGCACCTGGAGTAGGCTTCTAGGGAGTGTGTGAGTGAACATTCTGTCATAATGTGTTCTATCAGTGGGTGGAGACCCACATAATGAGTGGGAAGGAGTTGGACTCCCATCCTTAGGAGGACCAATTTGTTCACAAATAGACAGGTGGGAGCCTCTTGAGAGCATGGGCGGTTCTTAATAGGGGAGGACAAACCAGTGTGTCAAGACCTCATTCTTGTTGGCATGTAACTATGAATCTTGTCATCCAAGGAATGAAGCCAGGGGGTCGCCGTGGGCCCCAAGGGGAGGGGGAGGGAGGAATAGATAGATCAAACAGGGGGCATTTAGTGGACAGTGGAAGTGTTCTACATGATCTTACAATGATGGACACAGGACATGGTAAATAGCATCAAAATTTATAAAAGAGTACAGTCTAAAATGTAAACCATAATGTAAACCACTGACCATGTTAAGTAGCTATTTTCACTATTTGTATATCAGTTATAACAAAGCTACCATTGACATATAAAAAGGTATTAATATGGGGGGGAGGAAAGGGGGAGGATGTTGGGTATATGAGAGTCTCCTGTATTCTGTGTGTGACTTTGCTGTGACCTAAAACTTCTTTGAAAACAAAATGAAATATAGTGAGACACTGGGGAATGAGTGGGGGAAGGTGCCACAGTACAGACAGGACACCAGATAATGTGGTGATGAAAGGCAAAATGTAAAAAAAAAAACCCACATTTTAAAAAAAATATTTTTCATTTTTTTAAATCTCCCAACTGAATTTCCATCCTGGAGAACTCTGCCACATTCTCTAAGGGAGCAGCAACATTCCCCCAAGTGCAGGGACAGTGACTGGTGAAGGAGGATGATCCACTGATGGGCCCTTGATATTGATGACTAGGCTTATGAGCCTTTGCTCTTGATATTGAAACTTAGCCTATTGTTATGGAGTGCCTAAGGGTTGCCTCCTGAGAGCCTCCTTGTTGCTCAAATGTGGCCTCTCTCTAAGCCAAACTCAGCAAATGAATGCATTACCTTCCCCCCAGCATGGGACATGACTCCCGGGGATGAGCCTCCCTGGCACCGAGGGATTGCTACCAAACACCAACTAGCAATGCAACTGGAAAAAGACCTCAAATAAAAGGGGGAAAAGGTAAAGACAAATGAATTTATATGGCTAAGAGACTTCAAAGTGAGCCAGGAAGTCATCCCAGAGGTAATGCTCAAGCACATCTCAACAGTATCTCATAGACTTCCAAAATGGAAACTACCCCAAATAGTGGGGTTCCTGAGGGCTCTGGAGACACCCAAGTCCTATGGTCAGGGCAGATAGCTCCAGAGTTTGGTGCCTTGCTAGTGGGCCTTACTTTGGAGTTTGTGCTCCTGAGAGTGACAGAGTTGGACTCAATTATGTCTTCCCTGCACAAGGCTCATCTGTCCCTTCTATTTAAACCTACACTTGGTGCTGGAGTTTGTAGGTGTATGTCCAGAGACTCGAGTTTTTGGGCTGTCCATGTGCCAGCTGGGCCCGGAACCTTGGCAGAGTTGCAACACCTACTCTACAGCTCATTGGACTCTCCCAGGACAACTGGCAGGGAGGTGACGATGGATCACAGCCATCCCAGGGAACAGAGAGTCTGCAGCTCCAGGCAGGATAGCCCCATCCATCTTCCCCATGGGACATAAGCCCCCTCTCAATTGGAGGTGGAGTGGATGTCACCATCCCAGAATCCTTGGGATTGTGGGCAGAGCTATGGACTAGAGTGGACTTACTGGTATTCTACTATAGACACATTGTGATTCTAGCAATGGAAGAAATTACAACATTGATGTGAAGGTAGTAGCCACTGGAGGCTCTGAGGGCAGGGAGAGAGAAAAACAGTTGTAATATGGGGGCTTTTTTGGGACTTGGGAATCACCCTGAGTGATGTTGCAATAACAGATAATAGGCCATTTCATATCATCACATAACATGCAGAACTGTGTGAGAGAGAGTGTAGACTACAATGTGAACTATGGTCCATGCTTAATGGCAAAGCCCCAAGATGTGTTAATCAATTGCAATGAATGTGCCACACTAATGAAGGATGTTTATGTGGAAGGGTGCAGGAGGTGTGGGTAGTGGGGCATATGGGAATCCCTATATCTTCTGTGTGACATTTATGTAATCTATGTATCTTTAAAAATAATAATAAATTAAAAAATAATAATGATGCATTTACAATAATATCATTGAATGTGAATGGATTAAACTCCCCAATAAAAGACTTAGGCTGACAGAGTGAATAAAAATACATAAGCAATCTATATGCTGCCTACAAGACACTCATCTAATACTCAGGGATACAAATTGGCTGAAAATGAAAGGTTGGAAAAAGATACTCCATGTAAACAGTAAGCAAAAAAGAGCAGGGGTAGCTATACTAATATTGGATAAAAAAATTTTAAATGCAAAAAAGTTATAAGAGAAAAAGAAGGTTCATTATATATTAATAATAGGGACAATCCACCAGGAATTTATAACCTTCATAAATATCTATGTACCTAACCAGGGTGCCCCAAAATATATGAGGCAAACTCTGGCAAAACTGAAGGGAGAAACAGACATCTCTACAATAAGAGCTGGAGACTTCAACACACCACTCACATTATTAGAACAAATAGGCAGAAGATAAACAGGGAAACAGAGAACTTGAACAATATGATAAATGACCTAGACCTAACAGACATATACAGAACATTGCATCTCAAATCAGCGAATTATATATTCTTCTCACATGCTCCAGGATAGACCATATGTAGGGTCACAAAGTAGGTATCAGTAAATATAAAAAGATTGAAGTTAGACAAAGCACCTTCTTAGATCATAATGGAATAAAACTGGATATCAATAGTAGATGGGAAAGGGGAAAATTCACAAGTGTGTGGAGGCTAAATAATGCACTCCTAAACAATCAGTGGGTCAAAGAAGAAATTGTCAGAGATATTATTAAATATATTGAGATGAATGAAAACAAGAACACAACTTATCAAAACTTATGGGATACAGTGAAGGCAGTGCTGAGAGGGAAATTTATAGCCCTAAATGTCTACATTATAAAAGAAGAGTTAAAATGAAAAACATAATTGAACACTTGGAGAACCTAGAAAAAGAACAGCAAACCAATCCGAAAGCAAGTAGAAGAAAGAATAAAGATTAGAGCAGATATAAATGAAATTGAGAACAAGAACAACAAAAAATAGATAAAATCAACAAAACCAAAAGCTGGTTCTTCACAAAAGATCAAAATTGACAAGACCTTAGCAACACTAACAAAGGAAAAAAAAAAAAAAAGGAGATGCAAATAAATAAAATCAGGAATTAAAGAGGGGACATTATGATTGACCCTAGAGAAATAAAAAGGATCATAAGAGGATATTATGAGAAACTGTATGCCAACAAATTAGACAACCAAGATGAAATGGGCAAATTCCCAGAAAAGCATAAACAACCTACATTGACTCTACAAGAAATTAAAAAAACTCAACAAAATGAATCACATTTAAGAGATTGAAACAGTCATGAAAAAATCTCCCAACAAAGATAAGTCCAGGAGGCGATGGCTTCACAGGTGAATTGTACCAACCATTTTGAGAAGAATTGACACCAATCCTGTTTAAACTCTTAAAAAAAAAATTGAAGAGGGAAAATTATCCAACACATTTTATGAAGCAACATCACTCTTATAGCAAAGCCAGATAAAGACACTAAAGAAAAGAAAATTATAGACCAATCCCTCTAATGAACATAGATGCAAAAGTTCTCAACAAAATACCTGCAAATAGAATCCAACAGCATATAAAAAGAATTACATACCATGCTCAACTGGAATTCATTCCTGGTATGCAAGAGTGACTCAACATAAAAAACTCAATTAACATAATATACTACATTAACAATTTGAAGGAAATAAATCACACGATCATCTCAATCAATGCAGAAAAGGCATCTGAGAAAACCCAGCATCCTTTCTCCATAAAAACACTTCCAAAGATAGGAATAGGAGGAAAGTTCCTCAACATTGATAAAGGGCAAATATGAAAAACCTGCAGCCAACATCATACTCAGTAGGGAAAGACTGAAGCTTCCCTTGTAAGATGAGGAACAAAATAAGGATGTCCAGTGTCATCACTGTTATTCAATATTGTGTTAGGGGGAAGCGGGTGTGGCTCAGTGGATAGAGCCCCCGTTTACCATATGGGAGGCCCGGGTTCGCGTCCCGAGGCCTCCTTGTGAGGGCACGCTGGCCTGAGCCGTGCGGTGGGCTGATGCAGCAACCTCACGGCAGGAAGCGGGTGTGGCGCAATGGATAGAGCACCCGTTTACCATATGAGAGGCCCCGGGATCGCTTCCCAGCGCCTCCTTGTGAGGGCAGGCCGGCTCGCGCGGCGCCGTGGGCTGATGCGGCAAGACCTCACAGCAAGGGGGAGATAAGCAGACACGGAGAAGACACGCAGCGAATGGACACAGCAGCACAAGCAGCGGGGGGGGGGCGGTAAATAAAAATAAAATAAATAAATCTTAAAAAAA
>JAQZBX010041629.1:7138-22382 GCA_029593785.1 Cabassous unicinctus | reverse complement strand
GGGGGGACTGTGCCTGTTTTAGGTCAGGACCATGCTATGCGATTACTGGATCTTACCCGTTATTGGAGACCGTAGCAGCAATTGGGCCAGGGCCCTTTGGCACCAATCGGCTAGGTTCCTGTCTTAGGTTGTCCAGAGTGCTTATCGCAAAAGGGGTCCAGTTGCCCGTCATTGACTAACCAGTCCAGCGCCCGATGAGACATATTTCTCAAGGAGTTCAACAGTAGTCCCATACTGTTTTGGCCCTCCTTTGCAGTGCTTTGCCTTGCACCCAGTGGTACCAATCACAGCATAAGCTAGGAGCATGTTTTTGCAGGTAAACAATTTAAAAAGGAAAGATATCGCTATTATGATTAAGATTATAACCAGGGTGAAAGAGGCCCCAAGTTCTGAAGTGCCCAGTCCTCCTTAGTAAGTCGGGTATCCTTGATCCCTCCTTGACCAGCCACGGACCTTGTCTCGCATCTGGTCTTGTCGAGAGCTAAGCACCTCCATTGATGGCCGCCACAATCCCCTATTTTTTTGTTTTAGTTAGGCTAGTAAAAATAATTTATTGGAAAATGGGGGAAAGGAACAGAGCTTGAGAAATGGGAGAGAAGGACAGAAATACACAAGATTTGGTGCGGGCTCCTCCAGGCAGAGAGAGTGAGCTCTGGCTTGTGTGGTTATCTTTTAAAATATTAATTATTCCTTTGCTTGTTAATGCTAAGGAGAGGAGCCCAAGCTGTTATTGGCCACCCCACCTATGGTGGGGCCAATGGTGAGGACTGTTTGGAATATCTGGGGCCAAGGGGAGGTCCCGGAAAGAGTTAACTGGGACCTCAAGGTCAGGGTCAAAGTCTCAGCAGGGTCTCATGGCCATGTTGTCTGTCAGCCATGTTGTCTGTCAGCCACGTTGTGGCTCGTCTTTTCCTTGTTTCCCTGTACTCACCTGCCTCAACTCCCCCCTCAGAGAGTTCACACCCTTATTCTTAAGGGGGTGCTGAGGGGTGATGGTCATTCTTCTGTAGTTACTTCCTGCTGTTTAGGGCAGTAGTCCCTGCCTGATAGGGTATAAACCTCACTGGCTATACTATTGAGGTAGAGGAAATATGGATCCAACACTGTGGTTGGACCTGGATGAAATCCCTGGATGACTAATAAGGTGTTGATTCTCTAAGAAATAAACTTAATTAGAATTTTGAAGATACATGGCCCTACTAAAAGGATAAAGAAGATGGTGGTAGGCAGGCCCAAAAGGGGGCCAGCAATGACATGCTAGACCACAAGAGTGAGAAAGGCCAGGTGCCTTCAGAGGCTGCATCCTCCCAAAGTTGATGGGAAACAGCATTCTTCCTTGAGTTCTCTTATGCTGTTGGTTAACTCTAGGGAGAGACTGTGGTAGACATGCTGGGTTTGGGTATAAACTGCCAACCCCAGTTCCCACAGCAGTGGTTAATCTTAGGACTGCTAGGAGAGATATGAAGAGAGGTACTTCCCTAGACATAAATTCACAAAGGCAGTATAGGCAACAAGACAAGCATATGGCAAGCAAAATAAAGACAGTACTTAAGAGAGCCATTTCTTTATCTTATAGGCACATTCATTAACTACTTAGAAAATGAGTTAAGTTACCAGGACTTGTAACATGTCCAATATCCCTCTGCATATGATCTAGAATAGAAAAAAACATCATCATAATCATCAGGCATATATCTAGAATAGGAGAGATATAGGTATAACACTTAATACTAATCAATGCACAAGTTTCTCTTTGAGCTGCAATTAATAGATCTAAGTTCCAGGTTTGCAATACCACACCTATTATCTTTCCATGGGAGCAGGCCATAATGCCAATTGTGTTTAAGTTCTACTCATTACTATGGTGATTTTTGCTCTACTTGGTATGCCCTTCACACAGTCAGCATGCTGCAGCACAGTTGATCCCAGAGAGAGACTAGGAAGGTAGGCTCCAGTGTTTCACTGGCTTGGTGCATAGTGCCCTTCAGCACTTTGAAACAGAGCCAGTCTGGAGGCAATGTCCGTTATACATCTGGCCATATTGAGCCATCGCTGGCTGCTACAGGAGTCCAGAACTGCAACATACTCTCCACCCACTTCAGGAGCATGTTCAGAGATGTGGCAGATATTTTTATTGCTTTAGGGGTCAGTGACCAGCCTACCCAATAACAAATGGAGAGGCGCCATGCAGTGTACTGAGGACCTGGTTTGAATGTATAAGAGAGTTTGACAATACTGAAGTCTATCTATTTTAATTTTTATACACTTTCTGAACACTTCCAATGCAATGTATAACCTGTCAAATGAACTTAACTATTTCAGTACTTTGCTTTTTACTTTCATACCTTTATCATGATTACATTAATTAACAGGTATTTTACTTTAACAGCACAGGAAAATCTACTCTCCCAATTATTTTATGAAAACTGAAGATTCCCAATGGAATCAAGATTATCTTTCTTTACCACCACTTTAACATGCAGATTGAGGTGGCCTCTGACAGGTTTTCTTGTTATGAAGTTACTTTTTGCTATTAATATCAATTTAGGCTTATAATTAATAATAGCTGCCTGGAATTAGCCATTTAAATGCCTCAGTTTAGAAGACGCTTTTACAAAACTCCTTATAATTAACCATAACCACATAGACTATTTACTTTACCTTTAAATAAACTTATTAAATTACAATTAGCACCAATGAAATTTACTTTATCATTTAAGAGAGGGCAGAGTTACATGTCTTTCTTTAATTTTATTAGACATGAACTTACAACTTTCATCATCTTAAAGATTCAATACATATATTGTTAATTTATTTAATTGGTATTCTATAAACCTAGAGAGATTACACCCAAGCTAAATAAAATTGCAGGGAATGTTCTTTTTCCTTCCTTTACAGGAGGCTAAAACCTCTTTTTCCTTAATAAAATTCTGTGGCTGTGAATAATCTTAAAAGCATACTGACTGCTAGGTTCTGGAATATATTTACAATTGTTTGATTTGTTTTAATTATTATTTAGAAAAGATCTTTCCATAGCTTTCAAGGAATTTTCCTTAACTTACTGGAATTTGGTGATAAGATTATCAACCACCCTTATTTTAAGGCTGTTAAAAAGTTTAAATTGGGGAATTACAGAGCAAACTGATTCTTAATTCCCCAGCCTAGAATATAGAGTTTTAACCTGCCACACCTAGCCCCTCCCTCAGAGCTCTTGCAAAGAGAAGGCCTTGGGGGCTGGGTAGGTCAAAGAGCTTAGGAAACACTTTTTCCCTTTCCCAACAGTTTCTATATCCAGGTTTCTATATGACCTTTCCATCCTGCTTAGCCTAATTTGGGCTCCAAGAACATTCATTCACATATATAACCACATATTTAATTTTTAACAATTTGAATAGAGCTTTTTTAAGTATTTTAATTTGTAAATTTGATATCACCATCCCAATGTATGAAGATATACACTGAGCAAATAGGTAGACACAAATAGAGACACAAACACACAACTCACTGACATTACTTACAATTTGCATTCTTTTACAAAATAAGTTTAACTGTCAAATTACATTTAAAAGATTTCTTTGAAGCTATTTCTAAGTACTCTAATTTGCACTGTGACCATGCAGTTTTGCACAAGAATTTCATTCTTCTTAATTATTGACTAATAACCAAATTGTCCCCAATGCTTTAAAATACAGTTTACAACATTTTACTTTACTTCAGAGCTTTGCTTCGTTCTCATTTTTACTTTGGCAGACCTTGGATGAAAAATACTAATTCCAGTATATACTTGCTGAGGTCATTGAAGCCTCAGGGAAACTGGTTTCTCTCATGAATTGCTGCTTTTAGGAACCTCAACAGTCAAGGTGGGAGGTCTCCCCCACTCGCCAGTCCTCAGAGATAACAGGACTCTGGTGGCAGCTGAACTGGAAGAGTGAATGTTCAACCCCAAGGGTCAAGATTTCCACTGGGCAGCAATTGAGTCTACACTTGGAGTCATGAGAGAAAGCAGAGTAATTGGCACCAGTGCAAGGACAGGAGACAGGGTGTCTCAAGTTTGTTTTCCCCTGAGCCATAGGGGGTGAAGATGTCCTGAAATAACCATAAAGAAAGGCAAGGGGTGAAGCTAGACCTGAAGTAACCACAAACAAAGGTAAATTAGTCTAAGATAACCATTACCATAGCTGATGTCTAGGCTAAATCCACCCAGTTATAGCAATTTCAAATATAATCCTTCTGCTGTTTTATAATATAAAGGCATCTATATAATGATCTCAACTCTTAGTTACAGTTTCTAGTAAGTTTCCACTTAAAAACAATTTGGGCACTCCCATTTATTAACTAAGCAACTAAAACAATTTTATTAGTAACAACTTCGTTAAGTTTTTCTGCTTTTCCCACAGTTGAACTAATTCCACTTGTGAATTATACATCAAATTCAATTGCAAGATAGTATTGACATTTAAAGATTCATTTTTAGGTTACCTTTCACTGTTTTCCAATTTGTAACAGGCAAACCCCAAATTTGATTTATGAGTTCCTAGGCACGAGCAGACTAGCAAAGTTAAAGCAAGCACAGATTAGAACAGAAGAGAGAATTTTACACACTTAGTTTAGCTTAAGGAAAGACTTGATTTTAGAATCACCTGGATGCAAAGCTCCCAGTGTCTGTCCATGGCAGAAACTTCGTGCAGGACCCTCCAGCTTCGTTCCACCAGGAAAATCCCTGGGAAGCTGTTAGGTATGGAGCTAAGGGGTCCAGAGAATCCTTGGCCCTGAGGAGACACAAATTGGGCTCCATCCCATTAGTTACCTCCTGCAAGGGGTAAAACCCTGCGAGCCTTTTTTACTGGAAAGATTGGAGTTTTACAAGGAAATAGGCAGGGAGCCAGGAAAGCCAGGAACATTTTAATCATAATTGATGGCACATGAGAAGGCTCCTTATTCTACAGGGGAGAATTTTAGTAAATGGAGTATATTTCCTCATCCCTTTAAGAAGACATGACCATGTGGTCTCTGGCCCTCAAATCTGTCTGTCCTGTCTTTCTCTCTTACACAGGTTTAACTGGAATTCAAGGTCCCATACATATGTAGTATGGCTCAGTCATACTACAGCCACTTGGTGTGGCAAGAAAAGATTAGCCTCTTTCTTTTTAGACTATCAGTAGGCAGGTTGTCCCAGTTTCTGAGAAGGTACCCCAATGGGGAGTCTACTGGAATGCTGGAAGAGCATTTTATCCTAGGGGAGCATAAAATGCGTTCGTCAGTCTGGGGACGTCCCACTGCTAGATCGCACTGAAAGAATTGCTCACCAAGCCAGCGTCCTAGAAATCAGGGAGCCCTGCTCGCTGTCCCCATGTTCTGGGAATCAGGAGTTTTGTCTCTGGGTGTCCCCAGAGCCTTAGAGGTCTTGGGGGTGCCTGGGTCCAGCTCCAAGACCAAACATTCTAGCCGGGCTGACCCTAGGAAAGGGGCCGGCTAAGGACTTTTGCCTACTTTGCAGCGGTCTTAGGAGCTGGCCGTGAGTGAGCTCACCCCATAGCCGCTCCCAGGGGCCACAGTTAAACCCGACATTAAGAGCCCATTAAAGAACTAAAGACTAATTGTCCTGTGACTTGTTGGCAAACACCCTCAGAGATCCCCAAAGACAATCTCAGGGTCTCCCCAGGGTGGAGAAGGAGCAAAGCCTCAGGGCACTGTCTTCTCTTCAGGCCTCGCTAACAAATGCATTTACAGTTTCTAAAGCATCTCATGGACCCAAGATGAGGACCGCAGTAGTTGAAAGATCAAAGAGACTTTTAATTAAAAGGAGTTAACTAGCAGTCTAAGGAAAAGATACAGCAGATGATAGCCATTCTGAGCTCACAGAGAGGGCCTGGTAAACTCCCGGGAGATTCAGGCCACAAGGCCAGTCAGGTCTCAAGGGTGGCTTCACCCACCACACAGAACTTCCTTGGATCTACACGGTGTGGGGGCTCGCCCCCTGCCACCTCCGGGGAAGATGCCGGAAGTCTGGGCAGACCGAGTTTATGTCCTGTGGGAGCCTATCCAGGGACTATAATGGCAGCACCAGAAGAGGGCACAGACAGGCTATAAAAAGCTTAGACTCACCAGTCTTCGCTGGGTGTCGGGGAGGGCTACCTGCCTCTAGAACTCCTGGCTGTCACTCGCCAAATGAAGTCGGAGAAGTGTTGGATTCCTCTAGGTTCTTGGCTATGTTGCATAAAAGAATTTAAGAACATCCCAGGTTAGTTAGGACAGTAAAAAGAATTTATTGGGAAATGGGGGAAAGGAACAGAGCTTGCTGAGAAATGGGAGAGAAGGATGGAAGTACGCACCGAGATTTGGTGTGGGCTCCTCTAGGCAGAGAGAGCTCCCTTATAATTTTTATGTAACATTTATGTAAACTAAAGCATCTGTAAAAATAAACTAATTGAAAAAAAATAAAATGCCACAATGAATAAAACATTGAATTATATTCAAAGTATTGTTGCAGACTCACATGACATTTTATGTCCCAGGAGCATAGAAACAAATTTGGAAATCACTATTACAGTTAAGATTACCACAATGGAATTTTAATCAGATGACAATATTTTGAGAAAAGGATAATTGAGAAATTTCAGCCAGCCAAATTCAAAATTGACAGTTGTGACTATTGTCAATTGACCATTGACAATTATGAAAAAAATGCAAGAAACTTTGGTGAAACAATCTACTTTTCAGCACTGCTACCCTTAATCTTGTATCAAATTTATAAAAATTAAATAATTTTATAAATACAAAAAAAAAAAGTATTCAATGAATTTCCTAGGGATCTGGTACACATCAAGTCTGGATCTGGAGGAAGGAGTGGATGCTGCTAGATTTCCCAGACTCTAGCAGAGTAAACAGCCATCAGCGACCCACCTTCTTCATAAACACCTGGGTGAGACCTGAGGGCAGCAGAGAAACATTTATGTGTTCAAGGACCCTGACTCTTGACAGTCGTATCTTCCCAGTGCCTTTGTATTTGTAGGCTGTCTTCTCTTCACACCTCAAACTTCTCAGAGCTCATGTCCTTTCTACTCGACAGGAAACCATTTCTCCTCAGTGGAGAATTTTAACAGAAACAAAAATAGGCTGTTAAGTGAATAATATCTTGAACTTAGGAAGTTGCCATTTCAGCAAGGAGAGTTTGCTGTGATTTCATTTACCAACCCCCCAATGTCATGTTTTAAAAATATAATATTTATCAACAGCTGCATTTATTAAGTAAAAATTAATTCACTTAACACGAGTAAAACAATATTTCAGAGTGTCTATTTGCATAGCATAGTGCTCAGTGGCAAGAGTCCTGGAGTTTACTAAACCTGGTCCAAAATCCAAAATCTCAGTATTGGCACTCGCTAACTTCTTGATCTTGGACATGTTACTTAGCCTCCCTGTGCCTCATTTTACACATCTGTAAACTGGGGGAAACAATGCTCATAGTATTATGTGAAAATAGATAATAAAATGTGTGTGAATTGTTGAGGACTTTGCCTGCCACAAAATAAGTAATCAGGAAGCGGATATGGCTCAAGTGATTGAGCTCCCCCTACCATATGGGAGGTTCCTGGTTCGGTTCCCAGCGAAAAGAAGACAGCAAGCTGGCACAACAGGCAGGCGTGGCTAGCTGATGCAACAAGATGACACAACAGGAGACACAAGAAGAAAAACATAGTGAGAGACACAACAAGCAAGGAACGGAGGTGGCTCAAGAGATTAGGTGCCTCCTTCCCATATTGCAGGTCCCGGGTTCAGTTTCCGGTGCCTCCTAAAGAAACAAGGAAGATGAACAGACACAGAAAGTGCAAACAATGAGAGGGTGGGGAGAAGTAAATAAATAAAATAAATCTTAAAAAAAAATTTAGAGTACCTATTTAAATCAGTAAAAGATAAACTTTATTACCACACTGAGTTAATATAGTTCTTACCCAAAGCAAAAAATCTTTAGCATCTCTTACTACTAATGGTTTAGCACAGGAAGAAGGATCAGGGAAAGCCATAGTGCTTAAGACTATGTTTTCACTCTAAGAGAAAATCTTTGAGCAATAATCTTTTAAAGTAACTACAATTATGATTAACAGTAATAAGAATCCACGACCCCAGTTTTAAATAAGTAAAAGAGTAACATATAAAGTAACATATAATAACTTTCCCCACAGCTCTTTAAAACATATTGCGAAGTCTAGGTTAGAAGTGAAATGGTTCATTCAATTTTTAAAAATTAGTCTATAATGATACCAGACATTTGATTTGTTTTATTTGTTTCTCCTGATTTGACCAATTATCTAGAGATTTTAGGAAATGGCCTCACAGTTTCAAAATGTTTTTATCAACCCTATTCACCCTTAAAAAAAATGCTAGAAAATTTTTATTGGCAGCACTTAATTCTGAGTAGGTACCCAGAGAGAACAAGACTTCCAAACTCACACACTGGTAGTAGAAGTGAGAGTAGAAATGAAATGTATATTGATGGACACATAAGATATTCATAACCCACATAATGCTATGCCTTCATTCATTTAAAATACTTGTTGAACACATTCTGTGCATTTAAAAAGCATTCAATGTTTATATCACAAAATGGTAGAAAGATTCAACCACATCATTTGCTATGTGTTCAGTGCTGTTGGCTAGGAGCCAGTACTCAGGGTTAGAGAAGAGAAAGCCTAATCAGAGGTATAAGAAAATATCTCTGGCTTTCAGGAAATTAAAACCTAGTGGGGGAAATCACTATATGTTATCAATGTGTTATAAGAAAAATAAGATATGAGATGGAAATTCTCTGCAGTCTTGGTATAAATTGAGTCATGGAGAAGAGAGCAGTTAAATAACATCCTATTTAACAGTTCAGTCTGCTCCCCACCTCCTCACCTTCTAATCTTGGTTATCCTCTTTATTTCCCATTGCTTTCAATACCTTCTAATGCACCTGCTTATTATTAATATTCACTGCTCAGTAGTTACCTTCTTTTTATTTTTCTGTATTTTCTAAAGCTTTCTATAGTGTATATTTATTTGTCTATCAAATTTGGAAGGAATGCATTATTTTAATATGTCTTGGAGTTGTTTGGTGCATTTTATGGGTCCAGTTCAATTTCCTTTTTGTAGTTTAGATTATATACTTTTCCCCTTCACTGTCATTTTATATTTTATAAGGTCCCAAAAATACAATAAGGAAGAAAGTAAACAGAATCTTCAGTGGGACCACAGTTTTGGCTGATACATACACCTCATGGGGTTGCTGTGTGTCTGGGGATCAGCTTCAGGTAGGTGTGTGTGGACCCAACTGCCTCCTGTCTCCATTGTCCTTAAAAAAAATGCACCTTCAGTGCATTTTGGTAATGTTTTCAAAATGATTAGATCAAAAATCACTGTTTTAGAGAGACATACTTTGGTTTTCTGGAAAAGGTTTATTTGAATTATCTTGGGAAAAATTACTTATGTGGTCATTTGGATACTCTATTTTTAATTCCATTTAACATTCAGCTGACATTTATCAAGCCCATATTGTGTGCAAGGCATTGGGAAACATGAACACTGGATTCCATTGTGATTGTGGCATGCCTCCTTCCCCAGCAGATCACCTCTTAGTCATAAATAATGTGCTCAAGGAGTTCAAGGGACAAAGAAATCAATCCTGACTCCAAGGTGGTATTTGAAAGCTGAGGCTTGAGGAGTGTCCTGCTTCCAATACTTTTTTAGAGGAGGCAATCCATTCCTGATTTTCTAAGTACATTAATTTGTCTTGTTTCATAAGTTAAATTGATAGAGTACAAGTTGTGTGACTGAAATTTGTTATTTTGGACACTACATGGTAAAATACATTCATCTTTCTTAACATGGTTGGTACAGTATATAAATTGACAAATCCTCAGAATTTTTAAATTATATACAGACTAATCCCATACTCCAAACTGGCTTCAATCCTGCATGCAGGAATGTCTCCTTCCATATAAACACCCAATAGAACTCACCCACCCAATGGATTAAAATTTAATTACTTGCTATTTGAGGAAATTCTTGATTAATTGCTCCTTATACATTCCTAAATCTTTTTTCCCTTTTCCAGGAAAAATGTGGAAATTAATTGTAACTGTTTTCATTTTTTTGCCCAAAAATATCACATCAAATCTGCATAAACTTTTGTCAGAATATTATTTGTAATAAATGTAATTCTTGCTAAATGCCATGAGAAATCTGGACAGAGAACAGCTTATTAATCAATCTCCAAATGAGATAATGGGGTTAGACTGGGAGTCATTATTGCCGATTACATCTGGTTCAGGTGTGTTTATGATATGGAGCAAAAAGCCTCCCCTCTTTAATGTAGACACTAAGTTATGGCAAAACCTTTTGTATCTGCTTCCCCCCAAAATGGATAACCAAGTCTGCTTCGACATATGAAATATAATTATCTCACACTTAGAAGGAATCAATGAGTTAATACCAAAAAATTGTAAAATATTGTTCAAGCAGAGAATAAGTTTAAAAACCTGCCTTTTTTCTCTGGTCTCCAAGTCCCTTGAAGTTTGGAAGTTTTTGTTTCACTGTTTAGTTTTAAATAAAAAATAAATAAACCTTGCTTAGAAAGGGGTCAACTCTCATTTAGACAAGCCCTGAATTCAGTAACTGAGAAATAAAAATTCAGATATATGCAGCTTCTCTTGAGAATTCAGTTGATCTGGCAATAATGTATTTCAGAGATTTCTATTCAAAGGGTATGACTTGCCTGCTTGAGGATACTTGTCAAAGTGTGGTCTTCCTCTCCTTCCCCATCTAGCCCCTTAAATCTGATATCATCATGAAAAAATTCTCATCTGCTTCTAATATATCTGGTACCAGCCAGAAAATCCATGACATTGTGAAATGCTTGTTCACCCTTTGTGGTCTGGTCATTTCTCCTTGCTGATCTCACAGTCCTCACTCTGAAATGGACCAGAATCCAGAGGCAAATTATTCCCAAACACAGTACATTAATTAAATAATTATTTCAACAAATATCTACTTTGATCTACTTTGTATCCCATGCTCTGGCAGCACCCAAGGGCTGCTTGCCTCTGGACCTTGGTTTTACCTCCAGCCCAGGTGGGGCATCTAGACCCTCTCTCCCGTGAGGTGACCTCTAGAGAGTTTGAGCATGACTCTGATGCCCCACTCTTGTTCGGCCACAGCTTAGGAGCCTTAGTGATGGGAAGCTGTGTGTTACTCTCAATGCATATCAATTTCCAGAGCAAATGGACTCACAGGTTACTCTCTGTACCTCCTTTCCTGACCTACTTCACATTCCTGGGTAGACTGTGGGAGCACAGGTTAGACTACCACACGGGGACCCCAATTACATAGGAGATGTGTTTAATGCCAGAGACATGTATATCGACCAGGAATTTCCTTGTCACATTTTGATGGCAAATAAAGCATTTTAGGTTAAGTGAAATATCTTTATGTATGTTCTTTACCAGGAGCGTTGTTCAAAGAATTAATACCGGAGCTCCTGGGGAGGAGCCATCAAAGATAATGAAGTTGCTTTAGAGGAAATGTCAACTTTTTAATGTGGGCTTAAGCAGCCTACAGAACCCCTTTCCACTCTTCAGATTTAACATTTCAGAGAATATCAAAATCAATGAATGTGGATTGTAACAACTAAGCTTTTTAGGAACAGAGAATTAATGAAAATACAAATTGTGGGGAAAGAAATGTTGGGAGTCCAGCATTTGTATGCACAAGTTTCACTGTCATCACACCCTCAGGTACCCACTTCAAGTTCCCCTAAGACTTCAGAGAGTTTCACCTGATCCTTTGGTACCGATGGCCTTTTCCAGGGCACCTTTGACATCCTTGTTGTAGGAATGTAAATCAGGGGTTGAGTAAGGGCATAATAAAAGTGTAAACGAGGGCAAATTGGCAATGCTCATCCACTAAGGAGCTGTACCGGGGATGCAAGTAAGCAAGCATACAATAACCATACTACAGCAGGACCGCCGTGAGGTGGGAGGAGCAGGTGGAGAAGGCTCATTAGAATGGCTGCTATTTTAAAAATGGAAAATAAGTTTTGGAGACCATGTGGAGAAATAGGAACACTCATTCATTGCTGGTGGCAATATAAAATGATGCAGCTGCTGTGGAAAACAGTTTGTTGGTTCCTCGTAAGGCTAAGTATAGAACTACCATATGACCCAGCAATCCCACTTCTAAGTATCAACAGATATTGGCATTCCAGTATTCATAGTGGCATTATTCACAATTGCCACAAGATGGAAGCAACCCAAGTGTCTATCCACGGATGAGTGGATGAATAAACTGTGATTTATACATACAGTGGAATATTATTCAACCTTAAACAAGGAATAAAGTTCTGATACATGCCACGACATGGAAGAACCTTAAAGATATCAAGTAAAGTGAAATAAGCCATACACAAAATGACAAATAGTATATGATCCCACTTTTTGAAGCAATTAGAATAAGCCAATTCATAGAGTCAGAATCTAGAATATAGGTTGCCAGGGGATAGGGTGGGGCTAGGGAATGGGAAGTTAAGGCTTAAAATGTACAGGGTTCCTATTTGGAATGATGGAAACGATTTGGTAATGGTTGGTGATGATGGTAGGACAGCATTGTAAACACAACTAACAACACTGAAATATATATCTGAATATGATTAAAAGGGGAATTGTTAGAATGTATATACAATAATAGAATAACTTTTTTAAAAAATCCATGGAACTACTCTACACAAACAGTGAACCCTGAGTTAAACCATGGACTTTAGTTAATAGTACAATTATAAAAATGTGCTATCATCAATTGTAACAAATGTTCCACTATGAAATGTGTTGGTGGTGGGGAGGTATATGGGAATCCTGTATTTTATGCATGATTGTTCTATAAACCCACAACTTCTCTAATAAAGAAAAAAAAGAACAATTTCACTGGTAACATTTTCTGAAATCTCAAAAATAAGCTTATGGCTTCAGGATCTCTATGGTACGTGTTTCTGAAGACAGACACAAAAATATACCACAGAAATTCTGCAGAAAATAATGTTTCTAAAGGATTCACTTATTTAATCTCTTGAAATATAGATTCATTATATATTTAGCCAACATAATCTTTCTATCACTAATAATATGTTTTAAGCATATGTAATGTAAGAGTCAGATCTTACTGTAGGAACATAGGATCTTGTGGCCTTATCAGGGATATTGATAGATGGTATTGAGCAAATGTGCAATTGTCACTTTCCACATAGTTAAATAATCCTCTTCACAATAATATCTCAAAATATTAGAGCACTATTCTTTCAGTGTTCATTCCTACCATTATTACTGCTCACTTAAACATAAAAAAGTCCCTGTGAAACAAGGAGAATAGCTATAATTATCTCATTTTAAGAAAGTAAAAAGGCACAGAAATGTTGGAAGCACAGAGAAGTTACAGCAAAGTAGGACAGATCTGGGAACCTAGAATATATGTCATTAGACCCAGAAGCTTCAGTCAAGTTTGATAGTTTTCTTAATATAATAATATTATAAAAAATATTTAATATTATCTCTTCTATAACTTAACAACTGATCAGGAAGGAATTTTTGATCTGTTATATTTCCCAAATTACTGTAAAAATTAAATGTAGAATGGGTAAGCGGATGGGACAAGATGGTGGCAGAGTAAGGGACTCTAAGAATCAGCTCATTCTACAGTACAGTTAGTAACCATCCAGAGCTATCTAAATCACCTATTTGGGGGGCCCAGGAGACCATAAGAGCATCCTACAACATCCTTGGAAGAAAAGGAGGAGACTGCACATCTTCAGTGAAGATTCCTGAATAGAGCATCCACGCCATAGAGGCTAGTGCCCATCCCCTGCTGGTGGCATGACCCTTGTTGGGCGCTAGTCTCTGACTGAAGTTGGAAGCTCCATTTTCCAAAACTGAGGGAGGAAGAGACGGTTGGGCACCAATTTCAGGTACTTATTAGTAAATTTGGTTGGTTAAAGTCCAGTCTTAAGAACAGCTAAAGTTTGAGCCTGTCCAAATCAGAAAGAGGTTGGTAGCCTCCATTTAATTCCATGAGGGGAAGCAGGCTGATTGAAAATCACAGTGAAATATGGACTGGCTTCTTTCCACTCAGGTCAGATTGCAGCCCTAGCCTAGGGTCCTCCTCCAGCAGGGAAGAAGCTGGGGGGCTGGCACCAGACTCTCTGGGCAACTGCAGCTGCTTTCAGCCCACATGATCTAGATTATTGGACACATCTCTGGTTCCATCCCCATCCTCTGACAGGGCAAGAGGAGGGATAATGCTGCCTCAACTTCCCCAGGCAACTGTAGGTGCTTTTGTACCACACTTACTAGAGTGTTAGGCATTCCTGTGGTTCCATCCTTGCCCTTGACAGGGCAGAAGGGACAGTGCTCCCTCAGCCTCTCCAGGCAACTGCATCACTTTTGACCTGCATGGACTAGATTGATGGGCACACTGGAGAATTCATCCCTGCCCAGGCAAAGGAGGAAGGGGCATTAGCTTCATCAATCTCTCCAGGCATCTACAGATGGTCTAGGCCTGCCTGGCTTAGATTATTGCATGTGGCAGCAGCTCCATCCTGACTGGCAGGGGAGAAAGTTGGCAGAAGCTTCATGGTTCCTGGGACAACACAGGCAGGTTCAGCCTCCATGGCTTACAGTATCAACTGCATCCTCGGCTCCTATTCTACAACCAGCAAGGGAGAAAAAGGCAAGAAACGGATAAAAAGAACTGGAAAAAAAATCAGATTGGCTAAGCATGAGCCATAATAAAATTCCAAATTAAGTTGAACCAAGTATCAAAGAGGGGTTGTATCACAAAGCCAATCCAATAGAAAGCTCTAGACTAAAGAGAGAAAAGGGGCCAAGAATAAATATATCTAGTAAATCAGATGCCAACACCAACAAAAAATTATAATCCATACCAAGTAATAGAAAGATATAGCCCAATCAAAGGAATAAACTAAGCCTCCAGATGACGTAAAGGATTTCAGACAACTAACCATAGATATTTAAACAAATCTCCTTAATTAATTCAATGAAATGCATAAAGAGATTAAGGACAAGAAGACACTGGGGGGAAAGGGTGGTGGTGAGTAGTGGATGTAGCTCAAGTGGTTGAGCACCTGCTTCCCATGTATGAGGCCCAGGTTCAATCCTTGGTACTTCCTAAAAATAAAACAAACAAATTAAAAAAAAAAAAAAAAA
>JAQZBX010041628.1:0-22281 GCA_029593785.1 Cabassous unicinctus | reverse complement strand
GCGATGGATGGCCATGTGACACAGGCAGAGATTGAGTTATAGAACTCAAGCCCTCACCAGAATTCCACAGACTTCACAGAACCCATGATCCTGCCAACACCTTAATTTTGGACTTTTAACCTACAAAACCAAGAGGCCACTAGTCTGTGGTACTTCATTACAGTAGCCCTGGAAACCTAAGACTCACGTCACGTCTTCCAAAGGTCACATTTGTGCCACACTCTATTCCTTGTTGAAGGTGAGTGGTCTGAGCTGGCCCAACAGAATTTCTATATGGATCTAGAAGACAGATGGAGCCAAGTTATCCAATGGCAGGGAGCTAAGGAGACGTGTCATCTGGTCCTGCCACTCTGATTCTGTCTTTCTCAAGGCTGGGGCAGTCAACGAAGGAGGAGTCACAAAGACCACCTTCAGGTTCAATGATTGTCTAGAAGGAGTCACAGGACTCGGAAAAGTTGTTATATTGACAGTTAACGTTTATTACAGCAGAAAGATAAGGATGAAAATCAACAAAGGGAAAAGAATAATGTCCAGGAGAAACCAGATACAAGCTCTCAGGTGTCCCTTCCCAGGGGAGTCGCACAGTGATGGGTTCAATTTTCTCAGCAACTATGTGTCACAGCACATGCAAAGTGCTGGGAAGCCTTCTTGAGCCTTGGTGTCTAGGGTTTTTATTGTATGTCAATCATGGAGCTGGTGAAGCTACTCAGACACCAGAATCCCCCATTTCCCTTGAGCAAAAACAGGTGTTCACCATAAATAGCATTTTTAAGATGAAGTTATCTGGTCAAATTGGCATGGCCCAAGGCCTGGGGCATACACAACACTCTTACATTAGGCAGAGTATTCCAAGGACTCAGAGCCAATGAGTCCCAGCAGCCAGCCAAGGGCTATTCCTGGACACAAGCTTTTCTTTGGACTGTGCAGGGTTTGAGCAACTCAAGCCTGCTGAGTTAACCGTTTCCTGCCCAGTCGGCTTTCTCTTCTATACCTTGAGGCAATCAGTATCTTTTCAATAGATCTCCCTTCTTGATTCAATGGTCTAAAGTCTATTTCTCTTGCAACAAAATGAAGGACATGCATGTCTATTCTGTTATTAGCTTGCAAATACTGCCCTGAGGGAACAGTTCACATTCCAGTGTCCCCCCCTCGGTTCCCAGTCAATGATGAGATTCATGTAAGTGACCAAAAATGAATTCCTTCTTCATATTGATGGCAGTGTGCATTTTCAGGAGAATCTGATTTTAGATGTAGGAAGATGCTTTATGAACTTTTGGTCCATTGTTATTGGTAAATTAAGAAGGTGGAAGCAGCTGACTGTTGTCAATAAACAAACACAGGCAAAGAATAAATAAATGAGTAGATCAATTTTATATAGACAAGTATATGACTATATATCCAAAATTATTTTAAAAAATTGACTGATGATATGTTTATCATTTTAATCTTTGCATTAATGGGACAAGCACATGCACATCAACTAAGGAGTCAGATTTATTTTTTAGATAGAAATTCTTTAAAAGAATACAGAATAAAAGAATACAAACCTACTTTGAAACATTACTAGTGTACCATCACTTCATCAGTGGATGCCTACGTATCTGCTAAGATCCTAGAGCCTGCAGTGACTGCGGCAATTTGAAATTATTTTATGAGTCCCCAAAAGACAAAGATTATGTTTGTGGGCTGGTCCACTCCTGTGGGTGTGAGATCTTTTTTCAACTGGACTGCCTCAGTGAGGCGTGACTCAAATTGAGTCTCTGCCCCCTTGCTGGGTCTGATAAAAAACAGAGACACCTCGGAAAAGGGAGCTCTGCCATATTTGATGCTGCCATGAGAAAGGAGAGGCTCAAGGAATGGAGGCCCCAGGGAAAGATGAGCCACTTGCTTGATAGCCTGCAGCTGAAATCAGGAAGAAAGTGGAGCAGCCGCGCCTGAGAGAAGAGGCCCAGTAAGAGACGAGCCATATGCCTGGCTGCCCTCAGCTAAGCCTCAGGAGACCATGCAGCCTGGAGAGGAAGGCAGAGACTAGGAAGAGATCACCCACCATCCTGTGTCGACTGGTGGCAGCTGACTTGGGTGAGAAAGCACCTCTTCTGGTGCCTTGAGTTGGACTTTTCACGGCCTTGGAATTGCAAGCTTTTATCCCAAATAAATACCCTTTCTAAAATTCAATAAATTTCTGGTACTTTGCATTGGCTGCCCTTTGGCAAACTAAAACAATGACCAACATGACACAGTTATAAAGTAGATATTCAGCATGAAGAGTTCAGTCTTAAGCAAACAAAGGAACAAAATCCTCACTCCAGGTCCTCATTTACCATCACTAGTTTTAGTCTAAGCCCAATGGGCAGCCTTTTACTAAATGCAATTTTTTCTCTTGGAGTAAAGGTTCCCAAAACATTTTATGACACAAAATCGATAGCATTTTGGTTTAAAATACTTAGCACATATCTGAGGGTTTAAAATTTGTGATTTTTGGATACCTAGAAATATACGTAAAAAATGAACTGATAGGCGAGGGAAAAGCACATGGCACATATAATATTTCCTTCCGTCTAGATACACACACTGTTGGGTACAGCCAGCCTCACTGAACATCAGGCATAGTCAAGTCCAAAGGTATTAACAATACTGCCTTCTGAGCAATGTGTAGGAGGTTCTTGGGCAGGGAAATATGTTGGAAATGGTCACCCTCAAAATCTCTGTGTACGGAATGGCCCATCACTTCTAGAGCCAGTCAGACACCAGTTCCGGTTTATTTGAGCTTCAGGTAGGAACTATGTCAGGCTGAAAGCTAGTGCCGTAGTTCGCCAGGGCCACCATGACATATACCACACACGGGCTGGTGTAGGCAACAGCAGTTTATTGTCCCATGGTTTTGGAGGTTAGATGTCCAAAATCAAGGTGTTGGCAAGGTCACGGTTTCTCCCAGAGCCTGTGATGGTCTGGCGCTGGCTTGCCATGATCCTGGGGACACTCCGTCACACGGCGATCTGCTTCTTTATCTGGTTTCTCCTGAATTCTGGCTTCCAGTGACCATGTCTGGATTCCCTTTGCTCATAAGGACTCCAGGTGTATGGATGAAGGCCCACCCTAATTCACTTTGGCCTCATCTAAAAAGATTCTGCGGCAATCCTATTCGCAAACGAGCCCAGACCTTAAGTAATAATGACAGCTTCAAAGGTTCTGTTTACAAAGGGGTTCACACTGACAAAAGTACAGGTCAAGGGGAAACGGATGTGGCTCAAGAGGTTCAGCGTCCGTCTACCATATGGAGGGACCGGGGTTCGATCCCCGGGACCTCCCGGTAAAAAATAAATAAATAAATAAAAATAAAAGCACAGGTCAAGACTTGAACATGCCTTTATGACAGGCATGAGTCGGTCACCAACAGACAGTGTGTAGGGAAATATCCCATCCCGGGAACAGTCTAAAGGCTTTGCATGCTTTGATGGTTATCTAAGGGGTGGAAGCAACCTGCTGGACAACAGGAAGAGTGAGAAGAGTGGGAAGGGAAGACAGGGCAACCAGCAGAGGCAGACTGAGTCCCAAAGGCTGGCAGAGAGCCCACCATACTTAATGTCTGACAATGCCAGAGTAGCCTTGGACTGGATCGATAAAACATGATTATAACCACGGACAGTAGCCAAATAAAATTAATTCAATGTCTAAAAGGCTTTGTCATTCTATTAAGAATATCTAAGTTGATATTCCAGAAATCACTAGAGACGAGATGAAATTATCTCAAAATGTATGTGTAATGTGTTTTTCTTCCACTCCCTTTATAAAAGGCACTACTGCAACTTTTTTTCCACCTTCCTTGGCAAAGGTGGGCAGGTAGTTTCCATTCTTTTTTGCTTCCTCTGACCGAAAGCATAATCATTTCCACTTCCTTAATTGTTTAATCTAATTCAGAACAAACATCCCAAAGGTAACCTTGGCAAAAACTCCCATCCAGCCCAGCTTTAATTCTGTTTGGAAAACTCTGCTCATAGAAACTTCCACACGTAATAATTTTTTACTCTATATAGCATTAAAGAAGCATACTCCCCAAGTTGCTTGTTTTGTTCAGTACAAACTTTGGGTTATCCCTGACTCATCTCTTCTGCTCACATCCCATGTCTGAGCCATCGACAAATCTTGTTTGCTTTATTTTCAAAATTCACCCAGAATCCATCCACTTCTCACCACTTCCCCTGGTACTGCCCTGACCCAAGTATCAGTTCTCCTGCCTGGGCGATTGTAATAACTGCCAATTTATCCTCCTCCTTCTGCCCCATGTCAGTCCATTCTCAGAAGATCAGTTCATTTCCCTTCTTTACTGTATCTCTCCCATTAGAATGTAAGCTCCATAACACAAGGATTATTTTTTCTTTTTTATTCACTGCTGTATTCCTAGCAAATCGTAGATTATTGAGCATATAAAAATCATTCAAAAAACATTTGTTGAAGGTATGAATACATAAACTGTTTTGTAACAGGCATGAACTTTGACCAATATTACCAAAATATTTATCAATCTCCAAAGTTAATTTTGCTAGATTTATATCCATGTTATCAATATATCAGTACATCTTATTAATAAATGAATAAAGGCTATTCGGTTTTAAATGGGGATCTGCCTTTATAGTCTTTCAGTTGCCTACCTGAAAATAAATAACTAAGGCTTAGTTAATGTTAGCAAAGGCAGTGCAAAGGCAACTGAGGAAGATGAAAGCAACCAGGAAATTTTGTGAACAGTAAGACGTCAACCAAGGTCGTCATTAGCACGGATTACTAAGAAAAAAGAGAAAAACGGAAGTGTTCCTTTCAGAGGAATGTGGGACTCTAACTTGATATAAAAACATAATGTGCTTTTCCAGATGAAGAAGATGGTGGTTCTGCTCCCCCCACAACTGAACAACTAGCAAAATGGGGCACAGCCCCAGTGTTTTCAAAACTGCAGAAAACAGCTAAAGTGTTACAGTAATTGGGTGAATGTCAAAACTAGAAAAAAACAACTTTAAAATACAGCACCTTTGCTCACCCTTTCCCCATCCTCTCCGTAGTGGCATGGAGCCAGCTTGCACTCCCAGTGTGGTCCTGGCCCTTTTCTGGAGGGAGCAGGGTAGTCCATACACACACCAGGGTGCCTGTATGAGCCCCTCCATCCAGTGGCTGCGGAAACACTGATCTCTGCAGAAGCAGCTTGCAGACAGCTAAAGCAGTGGAAGAAACAAGGAAATCAAAGCAGCCTGGGGACAAAGGTACCTACTTTAAGACATACAGTAGAGCACCTAGGATAGGGAACAGTCTTTCATAGAGACTAGAGGGAGCATTTGGATTCCTGTAAATGGGGGAATTCCTAAGGCTGCGAGTGAGCGCAAGGCCAGGACAAGAGGCAGGGTCAGAAAAGACCAGAAGGACCTTGCAATTTCACTTGGGGCTGAGCCTCTTGATAGAAGGGCTAAAGTCTGAGGAGAGCGCCAGCCAGCACGGACTCAATTTGCAGAGACTATGAAAGACAGTTTTTGCATTGGTTGGTTTGTTTTTGTTAGCTCTTGACACTCAAGGAAATCTCTGGCATATCACTAGCTGGACAACAACTTAAGAAACAAGCAGCTCTGGGACTAAATCCCACGTGTTAAAATATTAAGATGTGCAGTGTGCAACAAAAGATTACAAGACAAACAGAGAAACAGGAAATGATGGCCCTTCCAAAGGGATAAGATAAAAACTCATAAAACATCAATGACGGAAACCAGACTTTGGACATACTTGACTGACTTTTAAAAAAAGTGATGTTCTACATGCTCAGAGAGATAAAGGAAAACACAGAGAAAGAATTAAAAGATATCAGGGAAACAAAGAATGAACAATACATAATTCTCAATAAAGAGATAGAAATTTTAAAATGGAACCAAACAAAATTATTGAAGACCACATTAACTGAATTTTAAAAATTCCCTACAGACCTTGTGTTAAACTATAGTTTTTTAGACTTTACCACAAACTCATAAGCTACAAAGGAAAAATAAATAAATGGGACTTTTTCAAAACCAAAATTTTCATGCATCAAAGGACTTCATCAGGAAAGTAAAAAGACAACCTACACAATGGGAGAAAATATCTGGAAACCACATATCTGACAAGAGTTTAATATCCGGAACACATAAAGAAATCTTACAATTCAACAATAAAAAGACAAAAAACTAATTTAAAACATGGGCAAAAGACTTGAATAGATATTTTTCCAAAGAAGATATACAAATGACCAATACGCAGATGAGATGAGGCTCAACATCATTAATTAGCATTAGGAAAATGCAAATCAAAACCACAGGGATAAAAACCTTTTCATACACGGTAAAATGGCTACTATTTGAAAAAATGGTGGGGACGGATGTGGCTCAAATGGTTGGGTGTCCGTCTCCCATATTTTATTTTAAATAAATAAAAATGGAATTAGCAAGTGTTGGAGAAGATGTGGAGAAAAAGGAAAACTTGTTCATTGTTCGTGGGAGTATAAAATGGTGCGGCCACTGTGGAAAACAGTTTGGTGGTTCCACGGATATTTGCACACCACTTTTCATAGTGGCATTATTCACAAATGCCAAACAATGGAAGCAACCCAGGTGTCTATCAGCAGATGAATGAATAAATAAAATATTATAGACATTTATACACACATAGAGCAGTCAGACATAAAAAGGAATGAAGTTCTGTTACATTCTTCAACATGGAATAACCTTGAAGATATCATGTTGAGTGAAATAACCCAAACACAGAAGGACAAATATGGTATGATCTCACTTATATGCAATAATTGGTATATGCAAATTCATAGAGTTAAAAAACCAGAATACAGGGTACTAGGGTCTTGTGTGGAGGTAGGAAATGGGGAGTTAATGCCTAATTGGTACAGAGTCTGTGTTTGGGATGATAGAAAAGTTTCTGTAATGGACAGAGGTGGGGGTATCATAACACTGTGAATATAACTAACACCAATGAATTATATATACATATATGAGTGGGATTAGAAGGGGAAATTTTAGGTTTTATAACTCTGCATATGTATGACCAGAATAAAAGTTTTAGGAAACCATAGAATTGCACAACACAAACAGTGAACCCTAATGTAAACAATGGACTACAGAAATAATATAATTATAATAATATTGTTGCATCAATTTTAACAAAGGTACAACACTAATGCAAAGTGTTAATAAGGAAAACTGCACTTGTGAGGGGGATATATGGGAACTCTGTACTTTCTACATGATTTTCTGTATATCTGCATCTCCTTTAATTAAAAAAAAAAAAAATCTATGCCTGCAATTCAAAAAACAAACAAGCAAACAAAAAAAACCCAAAAACCTAAATGTGTTCTTAATGGAACCTAAATAACGTTTTATGATGCAATTTTCCCCTCAGTTATAAAAAGTGAAGAGATGCCCATATCATGCCTGAGGGGATCCCAAAGAGAGAT
Source organism: Cabassous unicinctus (assembly GCA_029593785.1). Lineage (NCBI taxonomy): Eukaryota > Metazoa > Chordata > Mammalia > Cingulata > Chlamyphoridae > Cabassous > Cabassous unicinctus. Next base: position 14,810 of record JAQZBX010041628.1, on the reverse strand, counting down.
TTTAAAAGTTCAGTGTGTACCATGGGTAGCTAGTGGCCATCAAAATGTCTCGTAAATTTAAGGCTGTCAGACTTAAGGTTAAAGGACTGCTCATTGGACTCTGGAAGCAAGGCTAGAGCCATTTATGGAAATACTAAGGAAATGACCGTTTTTTCCCAAAGGGTTTAGAGCCAAACCATCTATTTATTTCACATTCAAACACCATAACTGTACAATCAAAGATGTGTAGATACAAACATTCTATTCCATTTGACAGAATGCAAGGAAATGTGACATTGTAAGCATTTGAAAACAGAGTGTAATCAATATTAATATTAAAATTACTTACACCATCTTTTTCTAATTTTTAAAATATCTGATAATTAAAAACTTTTTGGAAAAGACATCTTTACATTATGGATCTCACAAAAAATTGGGAATTTTCTGCAATAAATCAATTTAAAAATATGAAAGAGCTTAACATCTTTTGGTCAATTTTTAATATATTTATCTTAACACAAATTATTTTTGCTCAAAATGCAAAGACCTAAAAAATGTGAGGGCATTGTGTGGGAATCTCCAGAAATTCTAGTCCCACCTCCACCCCTGTCTTCTTCTCTTCCTCTACCTCAAACTTAGGTACAACCATACCCACTTTTACTGTTTCCATTCTGGACTCAGAAAAAGCAGGTGCCTGTCCTCCAGTGTACACCTTCACCCCCTCCTGTGCTCTTGATCTGCCCACCCACCTTACCTCTTTAGAAACCTGGGGTCCTTAAAATCAACCCCTTTCTTCTTCTTCAGCCTCCTCCTGTCTACTAGGATCATCCTCTTCAGTACAGGTGCTCACTTAAGACATCCTTCATTAAAATAGCTCTCACCAGGCCCTCTGTTCTGCTCTAGCTAACACTCTCTACCAGGGAGACACAAGAGATCTTCAGTGGTCTACGGGCCTTCTCCTCCATTTTTTCATCAGCCTGCAGGAGTTTGATCTCTGCTAGGTCATGTCCACTCCCAGTGGTGGCCCAAGATTTCCTAACCATCAAATCAAATGGCTTAATCTCTATGAAGTAAATACTCTGTCTAAAACTAAATTTGTTAGCTTTCACCAAAACTCTGATATATCCTATATCAGTGAATGATCTTTACCATTTCCTCAAGCCAGAAACCTGTGAGTCATTCTCTACTCTTTCCTCTTGTCCAAGGTTCCACTTATTACCTAGTTCCTTCCACTCCTAAATATCTCTTAAATCTGCCCACTTTTCTCCATCCCTACCACCACTGTTTTAGTCCAAGCTGCCATCGCCTCTCATCTGATTTACTGCAAGGACATTGCACCTCCAACTTTATTCCTTCCTTCTCTGATTCCTGAGAGAGCCAGAGCAAGAGAGAGAGAGAGAGAGAAAGTAAGAGAGGGAGAGAGGTGTTTAGTGATATTTCATTCTCCCAACTAATATGCTTTAATGTCTTCCACTGCCCATAACCCAAAGTTCAAACTCATTTCATGATTTGAGGGCTACTCCGTTTTCTCTGTTGGCAATCCACCCATGGAACCCACAACCTTAGGCAGTCTGAGCTTCCTCCATTTCCTTTACAGCATCACACTCTTTCTCACCTCCTAACTTCCAAGAAACATTATTCCCTCCACCTACCCAATTCCAAACATATTTTCAGGCCGCAGTTTAACTTTTTCTTCCTCTGAAAGCCTATCCTAACACCCTCCTCCAAGTTAGCTGCATGGCTGGTTGTACTCACCATGTGCTCCATGTCACTCTCTACTTCTCCTCTCATGGAACGACATGACTTCACTGCCATTTTTTGTCTCACCTGCTAGACTATAAGCTAGATTCTAGACTATCTAGACTATGGCAGGAAATATGCCTGTCTTCATTCATCACTCTGAATCCAATCCCTAGCACATAATAGGTGCCTAGTAAAGGCTTGCGGAATGAATGACTCCATGAACAAATGAACCACAGGAGTATAACTCGAGCGTAGGAGTCCTGGCAATGAAAGCTGGCATTGTTCCTTACCAGCTATATGACCTCTAAGTTCCAGGGTTAGAATCTGTAAAATGGCGAAAATAATGCATTGCATTGGTGCTGTAAGGGTTAAACAAAATGAAAAAGTTAAAACACAGTTACTGGCACCTGGCAAGAGGTCAACTAACAGCAGCTCTGCCATCTAGAAATACATTTCAGCAATGAGCACTGAGCAGTTAGAACTGACTCAGGGACTTGACTTTGAAAAACCATTACCATTACACAGAATCAATATTGAACTAAATTAGAAAAAAGTTCCACCTTCTTTCTTTAACAGAGCTAACAGAAGAGAGAGATGCAGGTTTCTCCTTAAAAAAGAAGAAAATTATAGGTTCCATGTCTAAAACCAAAGACCATCCTTGGAAGGAATTACCAGATATATGAAATAAATACAACCCACTAATTTTCGTTAAAGGTATTTTACAGACATCAACAATTTGAGGCTTGCAATGCTTTGCATAACTGCAGGACAAATATCTCAATTTGAAAATAAAGCAAACATGGAAAAAATTAATGTAATTATACTCTCAATTTTGAAAAATCTAATCTATGTAATAAAAATGGCATAAGTATACACACCCAGTAAATCCTTAGGTTTTTTTTTTCTTTCTATTTTTAATGAGATTTTTGTTTTAAAGAAAGTATTTCTTGAAAACAGATTGCTCTCCTATTTGTACCCTCTATCTTCATACTGCTGTCATAATATTTATAAAGAATGGTCACAATAGAATGGAATGTCATCAGTAAAAGAGTTATTTAATTAGAACTAAACATTTTGTTAATTTGCAATTGAGCCAAGAACAAAAATGAAAATATCCCCCAAATTCCCAATTTAAAAGCCTCCCCCAAATTCACTTTCAGAATGCATCTTCTGAGCATCACCCAATCTGACCCAAGACTGAATGACCAGAAGACAGAGGATCAACTTCTGTCACTTCTTAACATCCCAGCTCTTAAACCTGCTACCACCTGTTATTAAGGCTGTTTTTGGAAAAGGTCAAATAACACAAGATAAAGAACTTTTGTTGTTGCTTCTTGATTAAGCACCTCTGTTTGGTATTCAGCACTGTGTCTGGAGCTGGTACGATTTACAAAGAAATTCCCAGAATTAGCATAAGCCTTGAAAATGTGCAATGTCGCTGGGAAGGTGAGCTATGAACTAGCAGAAAAAAATTTAAGACATGCTCAACTTCTTCTACAGGTTCTGGAAAAGTGCCCAGATTATGGATTCCATAGCAGCAGAGGCAGTAAAGTCAGAGGAAGGGGACAGAGCTGGAGGACAAGTGCAGGGAAACCCGCTAAGTCTTGAGCATGGCTTGGGACAGGCTCGTTGCCTTAAATGTGATCAGAGGTGACTTCGTGAATGAGAGGGGTCAGCTCTGCACATTGAAGGCAGGACTCAGATATTTAGGCATGAGTGCGCTGGCTGCAGCCTGGACGAGAGACCAGAAAAGGATGCACAGCGGTAAAACCCACTGCCAACAGCCACTGAAACAATTAAAAAATCAGATTTGAAAATAAGCTCCACAGAGGCCCTTCATACCTCGTATGACATTGCTTACATGCTGTTTCCTTCTTTGTAAATATTCAGTAACCTCTTATATAAACACAGCCTAAGAATTCTACTTAAGAAACCCTCGCCAAGATAGTCAACCTCTGTTTTTTAAAAAAAGAGAAAAATCAGAAAGATAATGGCAGCCTATTTTCACCAATCAGATTGTAAACTACTTTTAAAATCTTTAAAAAGTGTTTTAAGGGTACAAGGATTCTCATGAGCGCTTGGTATATATTATAATTATAAATATGCATGTCTGCTGATTATCCACTCACTTCTAAAAAATTTTCCCAGGAAGAAGAGTCACACATGTGTACAAGTATATGAGCATAAAGAATCTCACTGCAGTATTTTACACAATATTTAAAACCTAAAACTATTTAAGTGATATCAATATGCAACTGATTAATGTATGGTTTATAAATATAATGGAATGCTATGCCGCCTTTAAAATGATCATGGAAAGATGTACTGAGCAAACGACAAGCCTACTGAGCGGTATATAAAACCATTGAGCTGAAATTGTGTTCGTGTCTGTGTAAAGAAAAAAAGTGGTCAATACGTTAATAATGGTTATTTCTGGGATGGGTGAATTAACGTGATTTTCACTTTCTTTAATTTTGTAAGAGATTTATTATTAATATCATTCACAATGAGCACATAACTTTTGAGGGGTCCAGCTCCAGGCCAAAACCACAGGCAACTACAAAGGCTTTGACTAGTAGGCTTCAAGGGGGCAGCTGCTCTCCCCCACAGATCAGGTGCCCAGGCAGACATGGCTGCCTCTGAAGGCAGCTGCAGCCAAGGACTCAGGACCCACGGCTAGTCATGCTCTTTCAAGAGCATCCTAACACGAGACCTGCCCCAGGTACCTCAGCTGAGACCTCCGTATCAGGGGAAAGAGGTGGAGCCTTGAAGACACTTTCTCCACCCAGCCTCAGCACTCAGTATTTTTCTATTCCTAGCCTCCCCCCACCCTCCCAGTCCCTGGATCCATAAAACTGCTGGAGCCTTTTGTTGGGACTTCCTGGTAAGTGAGACCCTCTTCTGCACTGATCCACCTGACCCTCACTTGGTGGCAGCGTTCCATGGCAGCAAATGCAAAGGGGGAGCCGGTGCTTTTCTTCAGGTTAGCCTCTTGCTTATATCATCTCAGTAAGTGATTAAAGGCTTGACTGCTATTGTCATTTTGGCTTTGATTATCTCAATCACCTACTCCAACACCTGGCAGCGCAGCTCAGTTTTCTCTCAGCTCAGCTCTTAACACCTGATTTAGTTTCCCAGCTGCTAAAACAAATGCCACATAATGGGTTGGTTTAACAACAGGAATCTATCGGCTTGCTACTTCAGAGGCTAGAAGGCTTGCTTCCTTCTAGGGTCAGTGTCTTCTGGCTGACTGGCAATCTTTGAGGTTTCTTGGCTTTTCAAACACATGTCATTGTACATGGCGGCATCTTCTTTCTCATCCCGATTCCACAGACTTCCAGCCGCTCCCCGTGGCTTCTCTGTCTTGGCCTTCTCTATCACCCACCAGTCATAAGATTAAGACCCATCCCGATTTAGCTGGGCTCCACCTTAACCAAAGTAACATCACCAAAAGGTCCTATTTATGCCCGCAGGACTGGATTCAGATTAAGAACATATATTTCTGGGGCACATAATTCCAAGCCAAGACAACAACCTTTTTACAATTTAAATCAATAATAAAAGGCATTTTCAATTTGGGGGAAAAAAGAAAATCTTCCCCAGTTAATGACAATTATGCATTATAAATAGCAGGTGGCTGGCACAACCAAAACTGGATAAAATAATGCTCACAAGTCGCTGAGCCTACTGCATCCACTGGCACTTTAACCACAGGACCAGAGAATCCAGCTCTCTGAGCCTCTCACCAAGTGGCTTTTGGAAAGAGATTATAGGAAAGATAATCCCAGGTTATCCTGTATCTTGACACATGGATCCACATTCCTTTCTTTGCTGGATTGTGAGCTTCTAGATGCTTGGCTAAGTGTCTTAGGAAGTTTTTCCCTGTCTCCAAAGCGGAGCATACGCATAGCAAGCAGTTAATTTGTTTAATGGGGTGGAACTAAATTTCCATGCTTTGTTTGCTTCTGAACTACAAGAGAGGCTTTGGGGAAGTACCTGATCCAAATCTGTCATAGTTTTATTATATACTATGTATTATTTATTTATTTTTCACAAACTATATTACATATTAAATTAAATGTTACTTACATATTGGACACTATATGCCACATTAAATCTATTTCTTACATACTATAGTTTTATACACACTATTTCGTTGTATCAGTTTTCTTAAATACTACAGAAACTGCTCTTAGCCAAGAGCTTCTAACTGAGTTCAGAGAATTCTCCTCTAATCTGTGTTTATTTTAACAGATGTGATGTTTCTTGGTTTGCATCTTTTTCCGTCAGATTAATGTTACTGTAATGTAGCTAGATTAGAATTTATTTTATATTGGTACTTATGTTTAAAGACATTACAATGTATGAACACATAGGCACCTGATACAACCTAAAGTGAGTCCCTGAAGTTACATTTTTATCAGAGCACTGGCGAGGTAAGCATAGCACTGTCACAACCTCCCCAAATTTAATTATTTGCTCAGGGCAGAGCACTCATTGCTTCTTTCTGTTCCAAAGAGAAACAGGCAAATCCAGAACAAATTCTCCTTTTATTATAACACACTTTTTAGTGTAGAAGAAATCATGGAATGAAATATTTCATCAAGATTCATAGAACTGACACAAAATAACTGCTCTTGACTCTAGCTATCAGATCATTTCTTCCCAGAGGCATGATGGCAGACACCAAACTCAGGTGACAGTTAATCAACAGCATTGCCAGTATCATTGATCAGTAACAGTGGCAGTAGCAATAAAGCATCCCTTTGTGGTGCTCAGTTAATGAGGTTCCAGCTCAAACTACATTAACTTATACCTTTAGGTAGTATCCTTTACCTTGGCCAGATGAGAATTGATCCATTTCGTGAAAGTGCGTTTTTGTACAATCTCTTGCTCATCTAGAAGAAAAAAAAAATATATATATATATATATATATACAGTTAGATAACATAATATGCTATGAAGTTGTATCATGAAAAAATATTATAGTTACACTACTGTAGAAGCAGTCAAAAATTACTTTATCTTCTAATTCCTTTTGCTGATTATTGTCTTGAAGGAAAAGGCAACATGCTCCAAATATATTAATCAATTCCTCTGAAAGTAATTAGCAAATGCTTTAAAATTTGCAATATGCTAGTCCTATGTTTTCATTCTTTCACTTATTGATCAATTATATTACAATAAAGCTGTTATTTTGAAAAGTCACTGAACAGAGCAGGTGTAGCTCAGGGGATGAGTGTCTGCTTCATAGGTATGAGGTCCAGGGTTTAATCACCTGTACCTCCTAAAGAAAAGGGTCACTGAGACCAACTAAGTACCAAGTTCTGTGCTTGGTACTTGGGGATGCACAGAGTAAGGCTATCTGCCTTAATGGCTCTGCCGTGGAAGAGCTAGAGGTGAAGACAGACAAGCCAGGGGAGATGTACCTAGAGGGTTAAAGGGTTATGGAATAAGGCAGAGCTGTGCACAAGTGCTGTTGCAGGAACTCAACCCAGATGGGGAGAGTGATGGACAGACCCCGGTGCCCTCCAGTAATCCCCATCTCCTGGTATCCACACCTTTGTGTAATCTCCTTCCCTTGAGTGTGGGCAGAACCATGGAAAAGGTAATATATGTCATTCCCATGACAATGTCACCTCTTGGAAAACGCCACCTTAGCAGGCTAGGGTGTGATTCTCCTGCTGGCCTTGCAGACACAAGCAGCCACGCTGTGAATTGCCCGTGGAGAGGGTCACAGGACAGGGAACTGTGCGTGGCCTCTGGGAGCTGAGTGTGGCCTCTAACCATCAGCCAGTAAGAAGCTGGGGCCCTCCATCGTATAGCTGCAAGGAAGTGGATTCTGCCGACAGTCTGAAAGAGCTCGTAAGCAGAGCCGTCCCTGGTTGAACCTCCAGATGGGAACACAACCCACCCACACCTTGACTGCAGCCTGGTGAGACCCGAGCAGAGGAACCCGCTAGGATGTCCTCAGACTCCCGACCCACAGAAACTATGAGATAATAAATATGCATTGTTTCAAGACGCTCAGCTTGGGGTAATTTGTTATGCAACAAGAGAAAATGAATAAAGGAAGAAAAAGAGGTAGAGTCCAGGAAGGCTTTAAGCCAAGGAATGAGACAGTGGCCAGAGTGGGGCCAGTTTAGCACATTTGAGAAATAGGGAATTCTGTTCTTTCAGCCAACATCTTTTGTGTGTCAACTGTCTATAAAACACTAGACTAGATGTCCTGGGGAACACGGAAGAACACGATATAGTTTCAACTCATCGTTCTTTGAGAGAAGATGTTCTGCTCTGCATCTCTAGACCTGACCTCTCCTGGGCTTCCGCTCTGAGCTTCTGGCTGCCTACTAGAATGGAAGCCCCAGGACAGTGACTTCGCTCCAAATGCCTAGAAACATGGCAGATCAATACTGTTGAATGAATGAACAAAGAAAATAAATAGCCAACCCTCATCAGTTTGGAGAAATAGGGAAATATCCATAAAATTTCCAGAATGTGGACATTTGTAATGTCCCTTAAGAGGCTCTTTTAACTTTCAGGTACATATCAAAAACACCCCAGTATAATGAGTAGCATTTCCTATGTATCAGATGCTATTCTAAATATATATCTACTCATTTCATTCTTGTTTTAATACATGTATTAAATATATATACTCATTTAATTATCGTTTTAATTCTTGTGCAAACCTGTAAGCAGGAACTACTATTATGTCCATTTTATGGATCAGAAAATTAAAGAACAAAGAAGTATTTTTACACCCACAGGCCAAGCCAAGTTTTATATCCCAGACATCTGGTTCCTGTACCAATATACTGCTAATTTAGGGTAACATACAAATTCTACATTAATCATATCAAATATCAATCACATCAAAAGGATAAAATCAAAGTTAAATAAATATGAGTTTGACCTTATAATCTTTAGATTCTGTAAATAAAGCCATGCAGCAGCAGAATTATTTTAAAACAATCAACCTAGGTTTGACAGAATATGGTACTTAAAATACATAAAATCCAATTCTTAGTCTAAAATAGGCAACAGAGTGGGTGTAAATTTTTTACATGCAATTTGACATTACATATTATTTTATAAAGATTATTTATTTTATAAAGATGTCAATGTTTACAAGTTTAGAATAAATTTGTATAATGCATTAGTGTATGGTGTCATATATTTAATTATATGATCTACCGAAAATATATTACTACTTGATTTTAAATTGTTATATTTTTACTACTACCACCATTAATGAAATAGTACTGCTATTGTTAACAGTTTCATCTAATGGAAATGTCTGAGTTTACATTTAGAATTTCGCTAAAAGGCCTTTTTTTTTAGAAAGTAGAATTTATAGGTTTTGTAGCTTTGTACATATCTAAATGTCAAATTCTCTACATGTTTCCTTTTATATTATGCCTGCAAAAACATATTTTAGTGGATTCTAAAGATCTACTCTTTATATCATCAGACAGAGCCAGCGGAATTCTAAGTCAAAATTTTCTAACTTTACTTATTATTGACCCAGAAGAAAAGAACATTCCTAAAACTTCATCATGTCAGCAAATACTCATTTTTGGTATTAAAAGCTGAATTATTTACTCCAGGATTTGGTAATTAAATCTGATACCAAGAGCATAAAACATTTAAATTGTAGAAGCAATATGAAACATGCCAAGAATATGTATCAAGGTTCATAAAAAAGCAATTATGAACAATAACACTTTATTATAATGATGGTGAGGACTGAATTAATCTCCATGATAAAAGTTTATAAGGTTCTCCATGTGCAAGATAATTGTATTGAAGGGATCATTTATTTAAATGTATTTAATAATTAACAATCTTATTAATGTTTTATCTGTCTTCAGCTTTTCAAAACAACATGATGTGGTCTTGCCAAGTGTTTGTATATCTGTATACTTAATATTTCTACCTAAATAGGGAAAACATTAATTCATTTGAACAAGTTACTGTATGTTTATGTTAGGTCTGAACACAGTAAGTATCTATATTCCACAGGTAAACTCAGTCCTCCAGTTCTACAAATCACAGAGAGCAAGAAACTGATCCCACCTCAGGTTTATTCTCTAAGTTTAAGATCCATCAGTTTTAAACCTGAAATATGGGAGTCAACCTTGATTCTTTACTCTCCATCACCCTCATACCTAGTCATTAAGGAGTGCTCCCAGGTTTACTTCCATCAATGTCGTCTAGTTCAAGACACCATCACCTTTTGAGTGCCTGTTCATCTCCACCACAAGAATAAGTTCTAGATGAGATGGGCTGGACCACGTCTTCTACTAACATCATCACATATAAGTGATTGGATGGATTTGTTAAGGAATGCTGGGACAAAGACACAGCCTCTGCTCTGAAGGAACTGAAGTCCAACGGAAGGTACCGGCATATACACAATAGCTCAACACATGTGTCGACTAGTGTGATGGAGGAACATAGAAAATGCTAAGGAACCTAAATTTGAGACCAGGTAATTCTTCTATAAAGTACGGGAACAGGCTGGAAGAAGAAGTTACAGAAAGGAGAAGCCATCAAGCCCTACATCAGAGGATACGTGGAAATTTGTAGGTATAGAAAGTAGAGAACTTTCTAGGAAAAAGAGGCAGAATGAAAAGAGGAAAAAAATATATGGTGTGATATATTGAAGTGACAGTGAAAAATCTGTTATGCCTGGATTATAAAGTAGAGAGGGGTTGAAAAGGTTAAGAGGGGAATGGAGATGAGTCTGAAATAGATAGGAATCAGGTTATTAAAGACATTGTATAACATGCCAATCAGTTTGGTCTCCATCTTACGGGTAATGGAGAGCCATTGATGGTTTTGGACAGGGCAAGGACATAATCATATTCAACCCAAAACAAAGAAATATATATTCTGATGGCACTGAAGAGGATTAAGTGAAGGGAGGGAGAATATTTGGGAACATACTATCAGAACACATGCCAAAGGACATGAAGTCAGTTCTAGAGCAGTGCCAACAGGGATGAGATCATAATATCACTACAAGGGAACCATGAGAAGTAGAATCAAAAGGAAGTCGAGAGGAGAGAAGGGTGCTTTCTTGATCTCTATCTTGGTCAACTGGGTAATTTGATACCACTAACCAAGAAAGGGAAGACAGAGGAAGAAGGGAAGAGTGAGAGAATTCAGATCCATTGGCAATGCATAGAAAAGCATCTACATGAGATGGTGGAGCAAGCAGAGGAGAGGTGGGACTTGGAAAGCCAGCTTGGGAGGTGCATGTCCCACAGATAGGAACCTGTAACGGGCTCAGGTTTAACACCAGTTTTTGGTCTGGATGAGTATTACTGGGTAGAAGCTGGCTCAAGGTCCCGCCTCTCCCATATTTTGACTCTTCATTCTTTTCTAAAGGCCAGACTATGTGAAATAATTCGTTAGGGAATCTTTCTAGGTCCTTCATTCTTGAGGCTTCCATCGCTGGTTCTGTTTCAAATTCTGATGATCCTACATACCCTAGGAGTCAGAGGCTGCTGAGCCGTGAAAGATTTCTCTATCAGATGGCTGGATAACGTTGTTAGGAGAAATAACCCTCAACTTCCAAGGCAGTGTCCCTCTGTAGACACGAGTGAAGCTAAAAGGAGCTGCCTCTGACATTCAGTTTCTATATTTCTTGGCCTATTTTTAGACAGTATCTCAGTGTTTTGCCATTTCAGAACAAGATTGTGACACATGGGAACTGTAGAAATAAGGTCCAACCTTGTCAAAGGTGATTAAATTGGACCATGAAGAAACTGTCACACCTGACTTCAGTCAACAGTTTTCTTCCTGCTCTCACACCACTGTGGCTTATCCCAGGTGACTTACAGGTACCCTGGAAACATTTTCATTTGCCCTATCATATTACACACATCGTTATGTTATGTAAAATCCTGACACAGAATCCTTTGATCACTCAATTTTATATAGCATTAACTTTAAAAAGTAATATATGTGCCATTATTCCTTTAATAGATGGTGTTTTTTAAAAATGTTAACAGTAATCAAAATTAGCATGTTTCCTTCATTTAATAAATTCTTCCATTAAATTCCTACTTCAATATGTGTATGCCCATAATGAGGCATAATGTATATTCGATCCGAATCATGAAAATAAGTGAATTCCTAGATGGAGCCATACTTAATCAATGCGATATATATATATATATATATTTTAAGGAGAATAGAAGACTATTTAAATAAACAGTAAAATCTGAAGTGGTCATTTTTGTCAAAAAATATTAGAGTATCACATGGATAAACTGAAAACTTGCAATAGGTTATGAATAATTTTTTTTGTTTTGCCGATTATCATTACACCCATAGGGGCTTTTAATGTTAATGATGGTTTATAAAAGGCTTGCAGATTTCAATTACTGAAAATATAAATGCAAATTTAAAACAAACCTCATGTGTAAAACCACATTGTTCCTAATCGTATCTAATGATTTTTTATATCATTTTGTATGCAGATAGACTCACTTCAGTGAAAAAGTTGGAATGAAATTTAAAAACAGAAATAGGCAGATTTAATTTCCGACACAACCCAAAGATTGTGGCTACATAGGAAAAACAAGGGATCAAACAAAAATTCCGTAAGGTGACAAAGTAATTATTTCTAAGTAACTGTCAAAATCAGATCACCTAAATCAAATGACTCATTTGGGGATCAGAATTATCCCGACTGTAGATCTACAATTGCTAAAATCACTGCTAACTTTGTTATTCATGGGTGGGGTTTAAGATATAGGGAATACTTCACCACAATGAAATACACAGTTCACACGTATTTATAACTACGCACTGTTTAAATATATATATATCATCAGGACCAGGCTGTGGCAGACTGCAGACAATGTCTACAAATCCCTCCCATCCTGACAAGCACACCCTGTGCCTTGTGACTGTCGGCTCCTCCATCAGGAAGTAGAGTCCATTTCCTGGTGGGAAACACCCCTTGACTCTGGGCTGCCCTTGAGACTTGCTTTGACCAATAATGTGGCTGAAATAAGTTTATACGACTTCTGAGTCTTGGCCTTAAGAGGTCTTGTGGCTCCACCGTGACTCTCTAGGAATTCCGCCCTGAGGCCACCACGTGAGGAAGCTGGTCTAGCTGATCCTGCAGCAGATGCCACCTTGCCAATGAGCCCAGGCTCAGCCAGCAGGGAAAACACCCAGCCCACCCACAGAAATTTAAAGCATGACCTGCTGTGGCTTTAAGGCACTTATGATTTGGTGGTGGTTTGTTACACAGCAAAAGCTAATTGGGACAGAAATTCCTAACACACTTGGCATAGATTTGGAGAACAGGCGGGGAAGGAGGCTGGGAGAAGGCAAAGACACCAGCAGTGGAAACCAAGGGAACAGTGAAGAAGTGGCTACTGGAGACTACAGGAAGTACTGCCTGCATTTAATGTGTTAAGTATTTTGTCACCTGCGATTTTGCATGCATTCAGTGCTTAAATATTTTGTCACCTGCAGTACCTTGAAATTTTGTGTCTGGTTAGGGAGATCTCCCTATAGAATGCCAAAAGTGTCCTTTGACTTCTGTTGGCTGCACATTATAAGATACTGGAAGGAAGACACAAGAAATGAAGAAGGAAGAGTATAGTTTGCAAGCAGACTTTAAAGGAGACATGGATGGCCTAGGATACGACGGATGGGAAAGCAAAACTGTTTCTCATCCCCAGTCTCTCCAGGAAAAAGATGTGCAAAGTAAGAAATGGCTTCAGGATAAAGATAAATGAAGGGCGTGGCTGTAAGTCTCTTTGTCAAGAACTCAGAAAGATTTAAACTGGTGCCTAGTTAACCCACTGGACTAGACAAAAGGGCTTCTAGGAATCTTAAGTGCATTCCCATAGCAGTCTTACCTGTGAACGAACATCTGTCTCAAGAAGAAATATGGATGTGGCTTTGGGGGCCAGAATGAACCCCAAACATATTTTTATGAAACTCAGAAATTTGTTGGGAGTGGAGGTGGCTCAAGCCATTGGGCACCTCCCTTTCCACATGGGAGGACCCAGGTTTGGTTCCCAGTGCCTCCTAAAAAGAAGCTGAGCACACAACAAACAGACACAGAGAGAAGACAGCGAGTGCAAACAATGGGGGTGGGGGGGTTGAAATAAATTTGAAAAAATAAATCTTTAAAAAGATTTGTTACACATTGTACTGATGAACACAACAGCAGCTTGCACTAAATGGACAGGACAGTTCAAAATGAACAGAGGGCTTTTCAAGCACAATGCTATATGGCTTGGAAGAAGGCTAAAAAAACTATCAGCTACAAACACGAGTCACTTCTTATCTACAAGGCAAGAAATACCCCTAGCCCCTGGCTTAGAGGAACTGGAGACCCGGACCTAGGTGGATTTCAGCATTACTTCAGACTAGTGATTGCAATTTCCCTTCTTTGCTTCTTTAAAAGAAGCGCCTACTGCAATTACCTGCTCTGTCACATCATTGCACATTGACGGCACGAGGAGCAGATAACTTCCGTTTTTATTATATAGTCTGTAGATTGAGAAGAATGACATCTGAATGCCTCTGTTTCTGGACTAGATGCAGACACAGAACTTGGAGCTCCGTGCTTAACTGGATGAGATGTTTGATGTCTTGAAGGGGAACAAGTATATTTTGCACGTAGAAATAATAGAAATAACAGTGACCAGAGGACGGATTACAAGTTCTGGCCACAAAATCCTCCAATCTCAATATGCATACTCCTTTGCAATGTCACGTCGTCCTTCTTCCCATCAAGGGTAGAATCGATTTCCCCTCTCCTTGAATCTGAGCTGCTATTGTATTTGCTTTGATCAATAATGCAGCAGAAATGATTTTATGTGACTTCTAATTCTACGCCTTAAGAGGCCTGTATTAGTCAGCCAAAGGGGTGCTAATGTGAAATACCAAAAATGGGTTGGTCTTTACAAAGGGTATTTATTTGGGGTAGAAGTCCACAGTTACCAGGCCATAAAGCATAAGTTTCTTCCCTCACCAAAGTCCATTGTCACGTGTTGGAGCAAGACAGCTGCCGACATTTGCCCAGGGTTCAGGCTTCTTGAGTTCCT
>JAQZBX010041627.1:0-22281 GCA_029593785.1 Cabassous unicinctus | reverse complement strand
CATGTGTGAGGCCCCGGGTTCGCTTCCCGGGGCCTCCTTGTGAGGGCAGGCCGGCCCAAACGGCGCGAGGGGCTGATGCAGCGGGACCTCACAGCAAGGGGAAGATAAGCAGACACGGAGAAGACACACAGCGAATGGACACAGCAAGCACAAGCAGCAAGGGGGGGATAAATAAATAAATAAATAAATCTTAAAAAAAAAAAAAAAAGAAACTAGGAGCTATGGTGGAAATTATAGAGGCAGATGTGATCTTAATATAACAAAAAAAAATTTTTTTTTGTAATGATCATAGCTGTCCAAAAAACAGAATGGCATGCTTTGTGAGGTCATCAGCTCTGTTTCTGGAAATGTTCAAGAACAGTATCTTAGGTCAGGTTACCTAAAAGTAATGCCTGAAAGGCAAATAGAGTTAGTATCTCCCTGTGGATTCTTATGCAAATGAGTCATTGAGGGAGAACTCTCAGGAGAAACCAGTAGAGGAGTGAGGGAAGCAGAATAATGTAGGTGAAGAAATTGGGCAAAGATATAGGTTCAGCAAAGTCTAACCTCAGCCTGATCCCATGAGGAATTCTGGAGCATGAATGGTATCACAAAGTTGTCCTGCCTTGAAACAAGTGGTGCTGGTGTTTTGTACTCCTATATCAGTCAGTCATTGCCTGTGGACTGCCCATGGGGGGAGAGGCTAACCCTCCCAGGCATTTCCAAGCAAGACAGCTCTGTTGAAGACAATTCTCAGGTGAAGGATACAAGAATGAGCTGTTAGCAGGCAACACTCACAGCAGCAGGGGAATGGAGGCATTGGCCAGCTAAAGGGGATCTGGGTAGGGTACCAGTAGCACCTAGTACAAAGAAGATAGTTGGTGGTATTCCAGAATAGAAACAAAGTAAGGAATCGGGAGACCTGGGACCTAGATTTAGCTTTACTACTGATAAATACTTCTGTGATACTCCATTTCTAATATTCTGTAAAACAAGTGTATTAGAAACTTTGATCATTAAAGTCCCTTTATCTCTAAAATTCTATTCTATGGTGGCATGTTATGGAGGGGTAGATCTTGACATATGGGCTGAAGACCCCTAGGGGAGAGGATGATGAAGGGACAAAGACACAAAGTTACTGCAGTGGGCCTGTGAGTTCATATACACCTCAGGCATTATATTCACATTAATAATGTCTCCCACCCAAATTTACTGCTATTTTTCAGATATATGTAATAAGTAAAATAGATTTTTGTTTCAAAAGGATTATAGAATGCATACTTGTTATTTTTTATTATGTGCTTTCTCAATCATTGGATTCTAAAAGTACAACCTTATTCTGTGTGGGAGAGAGGATCCTCTAAAGTTATAATGATAAAAAGGGAATCCACATACTGCGTTGAACAGGACTATGAAGTAGATAACCTTCATGTGAATTTGTTCACATTATCTGGGTTTCAACAACTTAGATTTTGATTTTATTTATCCTAATATTTCATTGCATATTTTATTTAGTAACTAATAATAGGTTTTATAATAAAATGATTAAATCCCCCCTCTGGAAAATATATTAGCATTTGAGAGCTGGAAGGCTTCCTAGAAGCTGTCTAGCCCCTCATTTTACTGATGAGGAAACTAAAGCCCAACTCATGTAGAGAAGGCATACAGTAATGTCCCCTGACTCTCAGTTCAATTATTTTTTCCATTACATCATAGAGAGGCAAATACTTCAAACTGTGAAAAATTAAATGTAATTTGGTCAGAACCATAGTTGATCAGTTAAATGTACAATTAACTCATAACATGTGGTGTCTTGAATTTCAGGGAGCATTTTTTATATTGATCCTTATATCCACTTTCGTAGTATAATTACCATACTGTGGCTCTCTTTTGAAACTCTCTTATTAAGAAGGGAAAAATACTGCTTTCTTTATACCATTGAAAGTGAGTTAGAGATAGCAATGGTAAGTCTATAGCTTGTGGTCTTGGTGAGGCAGTTCTCCAGGTGTTTCTTATATTCCTGCACATTCTGTGAGCAGAGGCACTGACTATCTGTAGTGGATTGGAGCCATATGTACTCCAGAAAAACATGTTCTTAAACTTAATCCATTCTTGTGGTCCTGTCGGTGTGAACTCATTGTATGTAGGACTTTTTTTTTTTAATTTAAGGTACCAGGGCTGGGGATTGAACCTGGGACCTCATAAGTGGGAAGCTGGCACTCAACCTCTGAGCCACATCGGCTCCCCTGAGTTGGTTTTCTCATTTGTTTGCTTGTTGTTTGCTTTTGTTTTTAGGAGACACCAGGAACCGAACCTGGGATCTCCCAAGTGGAAAGCACGCGCTCAACCACTTGAGCCACATCTACTCCTTGTAGGATTTTTTGATAACGTTACTTCAGTTAAGGTATGGGTCTTCATCCTATTGCTTGAGTCCTTTATAAGGAGAATGAAACTCAGACAGCTAGAGAGAAAGCCACGGGAAACAAGAAGCTGAAATTCACCGGAATCTGGAAGAGAAGGGAGAGGCCAGGAGAGGCTGCCACGTGAATTGCCATGTGACGGAGGAGCCAAGGACCAGCGGCCAGCCCCAGAACACCAGTCTTTGGGAAGAAAGTATAGCCTTGATGACACCTTGATTTGGACTTTCTCTTAACCTCAAAACTGAGCTAATAAATTTCTATTGTTAAACCATCCCATTGAATGATGTTTGTTTGAGCAGCTCAGGAAACTAAAATACTCTCTTTATTCTGGATTATCTTTTCAAGGTGCTTGTATAGCAAACAGCCTTGGCAAATAGAGTTAGTATCTCCCTGTGGAGCAAAGGGCAGATCTCTTTACTGCTTAATATAGTAAAGTTAATGCCTCCCTTGGAGGAAAAGGTTGGGCAGGTTTGATTGGAGTCTATTATAAAAGATTGGGGTTCCATAAACTTGTTTTTCAGCTATAATGCAAATCCTCTGCATTTGTGGCATCTACCTGGGTTGCTCTGTGGGATTTGGGGGCAAGGGAATCAACATGAACATGAAGCTCATGCTTCCTGCTGTGCTCTGAGTGATGAACTTCTTTGTCTTTGACCTAGAGCCTTTTGTCTTCTGCCAGTATCCATGAAATGGTAATAAGTTAATTTGTTTGCTTGCAATTAGAGTAAAATCTCAGACCTTTCACAGTTCTTGACAGGTTGCCCATTTACCACCAAGAAATCACACTTTCCAGGGTTACTGGCTATGATCACAGAGAAAAACATGTTATTGTTTTTCAGAGAAATAAAATAAGGAACTCTGATTCCTTAGACAAAAGGCTAAAAATTATTAAAATGTTTATAAACACCTTTTATTTGGGGATGCCATGACTAAAGACTGAAAGCAGGTTAATATGGAGATTGGCCAGTCTTGGGCATTTACTGGGGCTTTTATTTTATATCTTACATCACAACCACAGACAGCCATCTTCTCTACCTCCTACCCCGTTCCTATCACTTAAAATCCCTCCCTCCAATTGTTCAAGACTGAAAAAATATACCAGCAACTGCTTGCCTTCCTGTCACAAATCAGTTGATATTTAGCAGAGGAGAGCACAAGAGAGGATAAGGAGATGGAGTTAGGTTGAGGGAACTGCATAGGCCTCTGATTGCTCATACAATGTGCAATGGAGTGAAACTTTAATAGATTCAGATTGTTTCTCCACTCCTAGCCTCTATTAGTATGTAATACTTTGGTGACTTAAGCACCAAAGAATAAAAATATATTAAAATACTTCCTGATGTATACATACTCTTTTGAAAAGCTGTTTAATCAATTGTTTACAAGCTCAGTAAATGCGAATACCATTTTATAGCAGTTGACTTGCCAATTACATGACAAATTAAAAAAATTAGAATGCCTTTCCTGATTAATCACTGACACAAAATCATGAAATTCTTGTGTTGTTCATAAGTTGTTTGAGTTGAATTTGTGGTGAGCAGATTCTTTTTTAGCAATGACTCAAGTAGTCAGCCTAACATGTCATACAGCAAATGAAAAATGTTTGTTTGATTTTTGCATTCACATATTTCCCCAGTATCCATAACAATTTCATTTGATTTTAAAAGTATTTTCTGGAATTTGGGGCTGAGTCACCCTCACTAAACCAGAGATGAAGAAATCCTGATTTGTACATTATTTACTTTGCATGGCCTTGACTAAGCAATCTGGAAAATTGTACAGTTATTTCAACAGTCTAGTGAACTCCCGTGGGCTTTTATTAGTGCATGCAATGGTCACTCTAGGTTTTGGGAGATTTTCCTTGTTAGACGTAAAATTGTATTTGTTCTTCATGGTCTGAAATGTTTGTGGCTATTTCTCTCCTGCTCTTAGGACCCCTAAACATAATCCCAAGCCCACTGTACCCCAGTACCAACACACCCACCATTCCATCATAAGATCCAAAATTTAAAGAAGACTTTTAATGTCTAAAGCTAATTTTATATGGATAGGCTCTCCTTTTCTGCTGTAACTAGTTCTTAGAAATCATAACAAAATTAATGGTTAAAAAGCAGATTGTATTTTCCATAGAAAAATTATATTTGAAGATTATGGTCATGGGCTTGCATTAGGCATCAAATAAACTTAGATTCAAGTAATGATGAAATTTATTATGAAAGCAAAGATAATGCCATCATAAATTTTATATCTTGAATTTATATTACAAGTCTTACACTATGTGCATAAAATGATCATACCTATTAGGGGCACAAGAATGTAAGGTTCACTATATAATGCTACTATACTACAACTTGAAAACAAGACAAATCGTCATGCATTAAACATTTAATTGTTGAACTTGCCTTCTTAGATATAAAAAAGTTTTTTGGGGTAATTTGTTTGGACCACATATCATTTACAAAAATCCTTTAATTTTTTTGAACCTTTGACTAATGTGATAAGGCAAGAAAAACAAATAACACATAAATATCAGAAAGGGAAAGATAAAATTATTATTGCTTGTTTTAGTTTTCTTGAGCTGCTCAAGCAAATACCATGAAATTTGTTGTATTAAACAATGGGAATTTATTAGCTCACAGTTTTGAGGCCAAGAGAAAGCCCAAATCAAGGCATCATCAAGGCAACAATTTCTTCCTGAAGACTGGTGCTCTGGGGCTGGCTGCCCATGATCCTTGGTCTTAGCTCCTTAGTCACATTGCAGTGCACATGGTAGCCTGTCCTGGCCTCTCTGTTTTCTTCCAGGTTCTGTTGAATTTCAGTTTCTTTCTTCCTGTGGCTTTCTCTCTGACAGTCTGGATTTCATTCCACTTATAAAGGACTCCAGTAATAGATTAAGACCCGTCCTGATTGAGATGGGCCATACCTTAACTGAAGTAATTTTATCAAAAGGTCCTACTTACAATGGGTTCACACAAACAGGAATGGATTTAAGTTTTCCAAGTTTTTCTTGGGTACATACTGTTCCAAACTACCACACACCACCCTCTGGACCCAAAAAGACATGCTTTTTCTATATGTGAAATATATTCATTCCATCACAATATCCCCAAAACCTGAAGTCATTTCAGTAACAATGTTAAGTACAAAGTCTCATCAAAATCAGTTGTGGGTATGGTCTGTCCTGGAGCACAATTCTGCTCTGTCTGTGGACCTGTGAAATCTAGAAAACAAGTTATCTGCTTCCAATATACAATGGAGGGACAGACATAGGATAGAAATTCCCATTCCAATAGGGAAAAATTAGAAGGAAAATAGGAGTCATAGGTCCCAAACAATTCCAAAACCCAGCAGGGCAAACTCCATTAGATTTTAATCTCTGAGAGTGATCTATGGACCGAAGTTTTGTCCTCTGGGCCTGATGGAGCAGCAGTCCCACCCATTCCAAGTGCTTTCTCAGAGGCCATGCTCTCCCTGAACACTGGGGTCAAAGCCCAACCCCTCTAAGCATCAGGATGGTGACCATTCTCTCCGTTGGGGAATTTGTAAGTATGAATTCCAAAAATATAATTGGATCATGCCTGTAATCTAATCTGTTAATCTGGGCATGATTGAATTATGATTAGGGCGTTGACTGGGCCATGTCAGTCAGTAGGGCATTGAGCCCCACCCCCTGATGGGTGGGGAATTGAATATAAAAGGCAAGGCAAGAACAGAGGAGAAGCAGTCTTTTGAGAAGCAGTTTTGATGTTGGAAAGAAGGCCCCAGGAGAAGAGAAGCAAGCCATTTACCTGATCGCCTACAGCTGACCTTGTGGAGGAAACAGGAGCTAAGCCCGGAGAGAAATGCAGCCCCAGGAAGAGAGGAAGACAAGAAGCCTGAGCCCTGGGCAAATGTCGGCAGCTGTCTTGCTCCAACACGTGACAATGGACTTTGGTGAGGGAAGAAACTTATGCTTTATGGCCTGGTAACTGTGGACTTCTACCCCAAATAAATACCCTTTATAAAGACCAACCCATTTTTGGTGTTTCACATTAGCACCCCTTTGGCTGACTAATACAGAGGCCATGCTCTCCCTGAACACTGGGGTCAAAGCCCAACCCCTCTAAGCATCAGGATGGTGACCATTCTCTCCACAAACCCCTGGGCACAGACACCACCCTATCTGAACATTGGGGTGGCAGCGTTCTCTTTGGAAAGTGAGGTGGAAGTTTCACCCCCTCTAAGCACTGGAGCAGATGACCTGCCTCTCCAAGTGCAAGGGAAGACCTGCCTTTTCACAGACATGGGTGGGCCTACTCTCTTGGACCAAGGAGATATCCTCAGTCCAGACCCCAGCTTCCATGGTTCTGCCCTTGAAGTCATTCTTCCTTCAATTTGTCCCTTCTCTGTCCAGGCTGGCAGTGGATCTGCTCACACAAATTTTGCAAAAAACTTGTCAGCTTTACATATAGTTCACAGGGGTTCAACCATCAGACAACAGATCTTTCCTGCATTACTGCATTTCCAATTCTGACTCACATTGAAATGATGGGCTGGTTCCAGGTTCAGTTAAATCTTCACATAGAGCCCTATTCTCTGGTGATTCATTTTCTGGAAGCTCAGGGAGGTCTCTGATAAAGCTGCTTCTGGCCCTGGTCTCAGCACACTATCTGGATAGGCTTAGAATTTCCCAAACAATCAGTTTCTGGTTTCTTTGTGCTTAGGAGTTCATTTCTCAGCGTATCCCTTTCCTTTTGCATTTTACTATAAGCTACAAGGAGAAACCAGGCTGTACTTTCCACACATAACTTGTAAATCTCCTCAACTAAATTTGCAAGTTCATCACTTCCATCAGACATCAGAACTGAATTTTGCCAATTTCTTGCCACTTTCATACAAGGATCACCTTTCCTCCAGTTTCCAGTATCACATCATTTCCTTCTAAGACCTCATTGGAAGTAACTTTAGCACCCCTATTTCTACCAACAGTCCCTTCAAAGTAATGTAGGCTTTTTCTTTCAACCACCTCACAATTTTTCTACCCTTTATTTAATTCCTGCTTCCACAGTTTTGATATTTTCAAAAGTAATATGTCACTTTCCCGGTACCAAAATCTGTTTTAGTTTTCTTGGGCTGCTCAAGCAAATACCATGAAATTCGTTAGGTTAAACAATGGGAATTTAGTAGCTCACAGTTTTGAGGCCAAGAGAATGCCCAAAATCAAGGCATCATCAGGGCAATGCTTTCTTCCTGAAGACTGCTGTTCTGGGGCTGGCTGCTGGTGATCCTTGTCTTTGGTCCTCTGTCACATGGCAATGCACATGGTGTCCTCTCCTGGATTCTCCATTGTCTTCCAGGTTCCATTGAATTTCAGCTTCTTGCTTCCTGTGGCTTTCTCTCTGCCAGTCTGGATTTCATTCCACTTATAAAGGACTCTAGTAATAGGATTAAGACCTGTCCTGATTGAGGTGGGCCACACCTTAACTGAAGTAACCTCTTCAAAAGTCCTACTTAGAATGGGTTCACACAAACAGGAATGGATTATGTTTAAGAACATGTTTTTCTGGGGTACATAACAGCTCCAAAACCACCAAATTGCCAAAAATGTAATTGTGTATCTAGAAAACAGAATAGAAGAACACAAAATGTAGTAAAAAGCATTCAGCAAAGAGGAAAGGTATACTAACAATACTAAAAAATTAATTCAATTCCTGTATACAGCAATGACTAGTTAGAAAATATAGTGAGAAATAATCCAGACAGAGGATAACAGACATAGAATACCTACATACAAACTTAATAAGAACTGTGCAGTACTCCTATGACAAAACTATGAATTATACTGAAATAAATAAAGACTTGATTGAAGGATAGACATACTTTGTCCTTGGATAATTTCAGTAGTAAAAATGGGTTAATCTAATGGAAATTGTCATAATAATTTAATGTAATTTTAATAACAATCCTAATGGATTTTCTCTAACTTAGAAAATATGATTTAAAAAATCTTACTGGAGCCTGGTTGGGGATAGAAAATCATTTCAGGTTGTGGTGGAGTTGGGGTACGGGAGCTGATTTGGTAAAGATAAAATACAACTTTTGAAAATAAACATTTACTGTTTTTTTCCGATCAGATAAATAATTTCTTACTTTGTGGAAACCTGGAAATATACAAAAGAAAAAGATAAAAATCATAGCTAAATTTCTTCCCAGTTCCCCAGATCTACTTGGATGAATATGCATGTACAATTGGTTAGGAAATTTTTGAAATGAGTTATAAGGTCTTGGGGATTGAATCATGTCCCCCACAATTGACATGTGAAGATTGCAACCCCTGGTCCTGTGGGTACAAACTCATTTGTAAATAGGATATTTGAAGTTGTTGTTGGTTGAAGTGTGCCCAGCCTGAATGAGGGTGTGCCTTAATCCAATATGGCAGAAGTCCTTATATGCACAAGAAATTGGATATGGAAGGAGAAGCCATGAGGAGCAGCCAGAACCCAGAAGACAAAGGAGAAGGCCTGGCCATGTGCATTTCCACATGAAAAGAAAGCCAAGGATCAAGGATTACCAGCAGCCGGCCTTCAGTTTTGGTCTTCTAGCCTCAAAACTGTGAGCCAATAAATTCCCACTGTTTAAGTCAATCCATTGTATGGTTTTTGTTTGTTTGTTTTGTTTTGTTTTTAAAAGCAGAGAAACTAAAACAGTTTTAGAAGAGACTATCCCTACCAGATATTAAAATATATTATAAAGCTTTGGAAATGGAAGCAGATGTAAATAGCTAGTGAGAGCAATGAAATTAAACAGATAATGCAGAAATTGGTGAATATAGTTCAGCTACATACCCTCTTTATGTTTCACTTTCCTCATCTGTAAAATGGTGGTAACAATCATGCCTGTCTCATAGGTTTAGTATGAGGCATTTAATACATGCAAAGTTTTTATAACAGTGCCTAGCATTCACTGAGTGCTATGGAATTGTTCGTTATATTGTTATTCAGTGATACCTTACCAATCAAAATTGATTTGTTTAAGGTGTATGTTTTTTTCTATAACACTTACTTAATGTGGTTATTTTTCTAATGTCATGTTCCCCCAAGCAATTCCCTATTATCTGTAAGACCCTACTCTTGATTACTGTGGTTTGGCCAACCATGGTAATTGTTAGGAATATAAATACTATGTTATAAATTCTGTGTCTAGTGAGAAGTTATTCTATGTGTATTACAGGCATACCTCATTTTATTGTGCTTTTCTTTATTGTGCTTTATAGATATTGCATTTTTTTACCAGCTGAAATTTTGTGGCAACCCTACATCATGCAAGTCTATGGGTGCCATTTTTTCAACAGCATGTTCTCACTTCATGTCTCTGTCATATTTTGTTAAATTCTCACAATATTTCAAACATCATCATTATTTTATCCCTTACGTTGATCTGTGATCAGTTATCTTTGATGTTGCTATTGTAATTGTTTGGGATGCCACAAACCGCTCCGTTTAAGAGGGTAAATTCAACCGATAACGGTTGTGTGTGTTCTTACTACTTCACTGACCAGTTGTTTCCTCGAATCTCTCCCACTCCTTGGGCTTCCCTAGTCCCTGGGACACAGCAATATTGAAATTATGCCAATTAATACTAATTAATAACTTAATGCTATATTTACTCTGCCTGTGCTCTATAAATTGAACAAATAAGCTTGGATGACAGCACATCTGTCATAACATGGTTTACTGAATATTTTAAACCCACCATTTACAATGCACCCAGTCACCCAAGAGCATTAATGGAGATGTACAATGAGATTAATGCTGTTTTCATGCCTGCAAACACAATATACATTCTGCAGCCCATGGATCAAGGAATCATTTCAACTTTCCAGTCTTATTATTTAAGAAATAAATGTTGTAAGGCCATAGTTGCCATAGATAGTTATTCCTCTGATGGATCTGGACAAAGTCAATTGAAAACCTCCTGGAAAGACTTTACCATTCTAGATGTCATTAAGGACATTCATGACTCTTGGGAGAAGGTCAAAATATCAACATTAACAGGAATTTGTAAGACATTGATTCCAACCTTCATGGATGACTTTGAGGGGTTAAAGATTTCAGTGGGGAAAATAACTGCAGATGTGGTGGGAATAGCAAGAGAACTAGAAATATAAGTGGAGCCTGAAGAGGTGACTGAATTGCTGCAATCTCATGATAAAACTTGAATGGATAAGGAGTTGTTTCTTATGGATAAGCAAAGATAGTGGTTTCTTGAGATGGAATCTACTCCTGGTGAAGATGCTGTGAACACTGATGAAATGACAGCAAAGGATTTAGAATACTATATAAAGTTAGTTGATAATATAGTGGCAGGGTTTGAGATGATTGACTCCAATTTTGAAAGAAGTTCTACTGTGGGTAAAATAATGTCAAACAGAGTTGCATGCTACAGAGAAATCCTTCATGAAAGGAAGAGTCAATAGATAAAGCAAACTTCATTGTTGTCTTATTTTAAGAAATTGCCACAACCACCACAACATTCAGCAACCACCACCCTGATCAGTCAGCAGCCATCAACATCAAGGCAAAACCCTCCACCAGCAAAAAGATTATGTCTCACTGAAGGCTCAGATGATGGTTAGCAATTTTTAGCAATGAAGTATTTTTTAATAAAGTTATATAAATTGTTTTTTAGACATAACACTATTGTACACTTAATAGACAAAAGTATAATGTAAATGTAACTTTTTTAAAAATTAAAGGAGTTGTAGGTTTACAGAAAAATCATGCATAAAATACAGAGTTCATGTATACCACCCTACTATTATTAACACCTTGCATTAGTGTGGTACATTAGTTAAAATTCATGAAAGAACATTTTAATAATTGTGCTATTAACTATAATGCATTGTTTACAATAGGGTCCACTGCTTGTGTTGTATGATCATACAGTCCTATATTTTTTTTCAAATATTTTTTGTAGTAACATATATATAACCTAAAATTTTCCCTTTTAACCACATTCACATATATACTTCAGTGCTGTTAATTATAGTCACAATGTTGTGCCACCATCACCACCATCCATCACCAAAACTTTATGATCAATTCAAATAGAATCCTGTAAAATTTAAGCATTAACTCTTCATTCTGTACCCCCAACCCAGCCCCTGGTAACCTGTGTTCTAGATTCTGACTCTATGAATTTTCTTATTCTAATTATTTCATATCTGTGAGGTCATATAATATTTATCCTTTTGTGTTTGGCTAATTTCACTCAACTTGATGTCTTCAAGGTTCATCCATGTTGTCACCTCTCTCAGAACTTCATTCCTTTTTTACAGCTAAATAATATTCCCTTGTGTGTATAGATACACATTTTATTTATCCATTCATCAGTTGATGGACACTTGGGTTGCTTCAATCTTTTGGCAACTGTGAATAATACCACTATGAACATTGGTGTGCAAATATCTGTTCAAATGCCTGCTTTTAAATCTTTTGGTATTGTATTACTTGGCCAAAGGGATGCGGATGCAAAGTACCAGAAATCTGTTGGCTTTTTAAGAGTATTTATTTGGGGTAAAAGCTTACAGTGCCAAGGCTGTAGAAAGTCTACCTCAAGATACCATAAGAGGTGCTTTCTCACCAAGCTCAGCTGCATGTGTTGAAGCAAGATGGTGGGCGATCTCTGCGAGGTTTCAGCTTTCCCTCTGGGCAACCTCTCTCTAGCTCAGCTGCTTCGCTTCTTCCTGATTTCATCTGCAGGCTGGCATAGGGCTTGTCTCTTAGGGCTTCCTAAACCAGTCTTGGCTGTCTGCTGTCTTCACAAGGTCAGCTGTAAGCTATCAAGCAAATTGGCTCATCCTGGGGCCTCAGCTGTTTGAGCCTTCTCCTTTCTATCACATGGCAGGATCAAAAATGACAGAGCTCTCTCTTCCTGTGTATGTGTGTGTGTGTCCATTTATATCAGACCCAGAGACTCAACCTGAATCATGCCCACTGAAGTAGTTAAATCAAAAGCCCTAATCTTAACAGATAATCTAATCAAAGAGAACTCAGCTGAATTTAATGCAATCAAAGGATATCACACCCAGAGGAATAGTTTATAAACATAAACATGTTTCTCTTTTAGGGATTCATAAAATAATCTCAAACTCTCACAGATATATACCTAGAAGTGAGATTGCCAAGTTAAAATGGAGGCCACTGGCCTCTTTCCAACTTGGACAGGTTCAAATTTTAGCTGTACTTAGAACTGGACCTTAGCCAGCCAAATTTATTAATCAGTAGCTGAAGTCAGTGCCTGACCATCTCTTCCTCCCCCATTTCCCAAAAACAGGAAAGAGTCCAGTCACCTCCATTTTAATTCCACCTCTGGCATGAGGGGAAGCGGGCTGATTGAAGATCACAGTGATGGTAGGGACTGGCTTCTTTCTACCCAGGTCAGATTGCTTTAGTGTAGGCTTCAGCTCCACCTCCAGCAGGGAAGAAACTGGTAGGAACCGCACCAACGTCTCCAGGCAACTGCAGGTGTTTTCGGTCTGCACAGATTAGATTGTTTGGCACACCTGCAGCTCCATCCCCGCCCCTGGCAGGGGAGGAGGGGGGCCAATGATTCATCTATTTGGGCAACTGCTGTCAGTTTTGGCCTGCATGATTTAGTTTACTGCCCACACCATTAGCTCCATCCTGCCCCAGGCAAGATGGGAAGGGATGTGGAGCTTCATCAGTCTCTTCAGGCAACTACAGATGGTTTTGGCCTACACGGCTTGGATTACTGCACACAGCTGTGGCTCCATCCCTACCCCTGGCAGGGGAGAAAGGTGGGAGAAGTTTCATTGGTTCCTGGGGCAATGTGGGTAGCATCAGCCTCCATGGCTTATAGTACCAACTGCATTTGTGGCTCTTACTCTGCCCTCATCAAGGAAGTAAGGACAAGAAACAGATGAAAAAGAACTGAAAAGATTCAGATTGGCTAACCACAAGTCATTATAAAGTTCCAAAATAAGTTGAACTAAGTATCAAAGAGGGGCTGTAGGACAGAGCCAACCAAATAGAAAGTCCTAGACTAAAGACAGAAACTGAGCCCAGAGTAAATACATCAAGCAAATCAGATGCCAAAACATAAAAAATAAAAAAAATTAAAAAAAAAAAAATTACAAGCCATACCAAGAAACAGAAAGATATTGTACAAAGGAACAATGTAACCACGATGTGGTATAAAGGAGTTGAGATAACTAATCACAGATGTTTAAACAAACCTCCTTAATAAATTCAATGAGATGGCTAAAGAGATTAATGATATTAAGAAGACACTGGGTGGGCACAAAGAATAATTTGAAAGTATACATAGAAAAATAGAAGATCTTATTCCCATAAGGAAATATGGTAAACATTAAGGCACAATAAATGAAATATAACAGCAGATTTGAAGAGGCAGAATAAAGAATCAGTGAACTTGAAGACAGTGCCTCTGAAAGTGAATACACAAAAGAAAAGATAAAGAAAAGAATGGGAAAAAATTTAACAGGGTGTCAGGAAACTAAATGATGGCAAGAGACATAAAAACATACATGTCATGGGTGTCCCAGAAGGAGAAGAGAAGGGAAAGGGGCAGAAGAAATATTTGAGGAAATAATGGTAGAAAATTTCCCAACTCTGTTGAAGTTCAAGAAGCAAAACATACTCCCACCCAAATAATTCTGAATAGACCTACTCCAAGACACATAGTAATCAGAATGTCAAATGCCAAAGATAAAGAGAGAATTCTGAGAACAGAAAGAGAAAAGCAATTCATCACATACAGGGAATACCCAATAAGATTAACTGCCAATTTCTCATCAGAAACCATGGAGGCAAGAAGGCAGTAGTATGATATATTTAAAATACTGCAAGAGAAAAACTGCCAGCCAAGAATCTTATATCTGGCCAGATTGTCTTTTAAAAATTAGGGTGAGTTTATAATATTCACAGATAAACAGAAACTGAGAGAGTTTGTAACCAAGAGATTGGCATTGCAGGAAATACTAAAGGGAGTGCTACAGCCTGAAAAGAAAAGATAGGAGAGAGAGGCTTGGAAGAAAGTCTGAAATGAAGATTATATCAGTGAAAGCAACTAAAAGTGTAAAAAAGAGTGGTGAAAATAAGATAGGACTGAAAATTCAAAGATCAAAATGGGTGAAGAACTTCCTTTACAGTAATAACATTGAATGTAAATGGAGTAAACTCCCCAGTTAAAAGATACAGACTGGCAGAATGAATAATATGAGCCATCTGTATGCTGTCTATGAGAGATTCACCTTAGACCCAAGGATACAAATAGATTGAAAGTGAAAGGCAAGAAAAAGATACTCCATGCATGCAATAACCAAAAAATAGCTGGAGTAACTATACTTATATCAGGTGAATTAGACTTTAAAAGCAAAGCTGTTATTAGAGACAAGGAATGACATTATATATTAATAAAAAAGAAATAACAATCATACATGCATATGGACCTAACCAGGGTGCCCCCAAATAGATGAGGCAAACACTGGCAAAACTGAAGGGAAAAATAGATGTCTCTACAATAATAGTTGGAGATTTCAATACACAACTCTCATCATTGGATAGAGCATCTGGGAAGAGAATCAATAAAGAAACTGAGAGCTTGAATAATATGAAAAATAAACTCAATTTAATAGACATATGCAGAACATTGCACACCAAAACAGCAGGATATACATTCTTCTTAAGTAATCATGTATCTTTCTCCAGGATAGACCATATGTTAGGTCACAAAACAGATCACAATTTATTTTAAAAATATAGAAATTATACAAAGCATTTTCTCTCATCATAATGGAATGAAGCTGGAAATCAACAACTGGCAGAAAAAAGGAAAATTGACAAATATATGGAGATTAAACAACACACTCTTAAATAATCAGTGAATCAAAGAAGAAATTGCAAGAGAAATCAGTAAATATCTTAAGATGAATGATAATAAGAACACAACTTATCAAAAGCTATGGGATGCAGCGAAGGCAGTGCTGAGAGGGAAACATATAGCCCTCAAAGCTTACATTACAAAAGAAGAAAGAGGAAGCTATCCAAGATGGCATTGGAGTAGCTCAGGCAGGGTGCAGCTCTCTTGCAAAATAGGGAAGAATGTGTAGAAGTCATCCAAGGGATTTGCTTTGGGGCCACCTGCAGACTAGGAGAGTGCCACACGCATTGTCCCAGAGTGATTGGGGATGGAGAGACCCAAGGGGAAACCAAGAGCTGACATCCCTATGGTTGGGAATGCTGCCCATCCCCCACCCTTCAAGGGGAACAGCCTTGGTAAAATCTGTAGATGAGATTTTCCCCAATGGAGAGGGATAAGAACAGACTCCTCTGGGAAGAGGGTGGGTGTGGTGGAGGGCTGAGTGAGGTTTCTCTTTGGCAAATGTAATTACCATAACTTGCTGATTCAAAAAATCTAGTGGAAATTGAAGGATTCCTCTCCATGGAAGGGTTTGCTGAGTAGTGCCATTTGCTGACCAGCTTGGAAAGTGAAGGAAGACAGGCTGGTCTCTCCCAATTCTTTCCCAGGCATGATATACCGGTTCAGGCCTCATTAGTGACTCCCTGCCCCTGTTTTGACTACTTAAACAGGGCAATAATAAAGCTTTAGAAAAAATTAAACTAAAAATCAAAGAAGAGTGTTAAATAAAACTACTAGGCAAGAGAGAGAAATTGGTCAAAAGAGCAAAATCACAAACATGAACAGATGCCTAGGTATCAACAAAAGATAACAAACCATACTAAGAAACAGAAAGATAACGCCCAGCTGAAGGAATAAACCAAGAATCCAGATGAGACATGGGGTTTAAGACAACTAATAAATGATGTTCACACAAACCTCCTTAATCAATTTAAGGAGATGAAGGAAAATATGACTAAAGAGATAAAGGATATTAAGATGACACTTTGTGAGCATAAAGAACAATTTGAAAGCCTGCAAAAAAAATAATAATAATAATGGAGCTTACGGGAATGAAAGATACAATGGATGAGATTAAACATTAGAGGCATATGACAGCAGATTTGAAATGTTAGAAGAATGAATAAGTGAATTCGAAGACAGAACATTTGAACTTGAAAACAGAAGAGTTTTCAAGAAAAAATGCAAAAAATTGAACAAGACTTCAGGGAATTGAATGACAGCATGAAGCATACAAACATAACATTATAGTTATCCCAGAAGGAGAATAGAATGGAAAAGGGGTAGAAAGACTATTTGAGGAAATACTGGTTGAAAATTTTCCAACCCTTATGAAAGATATGAATATCAATATTCAAGAAAAACAACATACCCCAAACAGAATAAATCTGAATAGGCCTATTCCAAGACATCTGCTATTCAGATTGTCAGAGACCAAAGATAAAGAGAAGATTTTGAGAACAACAAGAGAAAAGCAATGTATTACTTACAAGGGAGCCTAAATAAGGCTAAGTGCTGATCTCTCATCAGAAACCATGGAGGCAAGAAGGTAGTGGTATGATATACTTAAGGGATTGAAAGCGGAAAAACTGCCAGCCAAGAATGCTTTATCTGGCAAAACTATTCTTCAGAAATGAAGGTGACTTTAAAGTCTTTACAGACAAACAAAAGCTGAGAGTATGTTACCAAGAGATAGCATCTACAAGAGATATTAAAGGGTGTGTTACAGCCTGAAAGGAAAAGACAAGGTCGAGAGGCCTGAGAAAGAATGTAGAAACGAAGAACATAAGAGAAACTGAAAGGGTTAAGACAGACAATAGTAGACATAACAACAGAAAGCCAAGAGATAAAATGGACGAAGTAAGTAATGCCTTTATAGTAGTAACATTGAATATTAGTGGATTGAACTCTCTAATTAAAAGACATAGACTGATAGAATGGATTTAAAAAAGCATGAGCTATCTATTTGTTGTCTACAAGAGATTCACCTTAGCCTCAAGGACACAAAAGACTGGAAAAGATATTCCATGATAATAGCAATAAAAAAGAGCAGGTATAGAGATACTAATATTGGATGAAATAGATTTTAAATGCAAAAGTGTTATAAGAGATGAAGAGGGTTACTATATATTAATAAAAGGAACAATTCACAAAGAAGAAATAACAATAATAAATATTTATGTACCTAACATAGGTGAGCCAAAATACATGAGACACACACTGGCAAAACTGAAGGAAGAAATAGATGTCTCTATGATAATATTTGGAGACTTCAACATTCCATTCTCAGCATTAGATAGAACATCTGCCTGGAGGATAAATAAGGAAACTGAGAGCTTGAATAATATGATAATGAACCAAACCTAATAGACATTTATAGAGCATTACATCACAAAACAGCAGGATATACATTCTTCTCAAGTGCTCATGGATCTTTCTTCAGGATAAACCATATGCTGGGATATAAGTCAGATCTCAATAAATTTAAAAACATTGAAATTGTACAAAACACTTTATCTGATCATAATGGAATAAAGTTGAAAATTAATAACAGGCAGAAAAAGGGAAAATTGGCAAATATATGGAGATTAAACAACACACTCTTAACTAATCAGTGAGTCAAAGAAGAAATTGCAAGTTAAATCAGTAAATGCCTCAAAACAAATGAAAATGAGAACACAACGTATCAAAACTTATGGGATATGGAAAAAGCAGTGCTAGGAGGTAAATTTATAGCCCTCAATGCTTATATTAAATAAGAAGAAAGACCTAAAACCAAAGATGTAACTGCATACCTGGAGGAACTAGAAAAAGAACAGCAAACCATTTCCAAAGCAAGCAGAAGTAAAGAAATAATAAAGATTAGAGCAGAAATAAATGAAATGGAAAATAAAAAAGAATAAAGAAAATCAACAGAACTAAAAGTTGTTTCTTAGAGAAGATCAACAAAATCAATAAATCCTTAGCTAGACTAACAAAGAAAAAAAAGAGAGATGCAAATAAGTAAAATCAGAAAGGAAAAGGGTAGCATTACCACTGATACAGTAGAAACAAAACAGATCATAAGAGGATGCTATGAACAACTGTATGTCAACAAACTAGACAACGTTGATGAAATGGAAAATTTTCTGGAAACCTATGAACAAACCACACTGACCCTAGAAGAAATAGAAGATCTCAACAAACCAATCACAAGTAAAGAAATTGAAACAGTCATCAAAAACCTCCCCAAAATGAAAAATCCAGGACCAGATGGCTTCACAGGTGAGTTCTACTCATCATCTAAGGAAGATCTAATACTATTCTTACTCAAACACTTCCAAAAAATTGAATAGGAGGGAACACTACCAAACTCATTATGTATGAAACCAACATCGCCCTAAAACCAAAGCCAGATAAAGATATTATGAAAATTACAAACCAATTTCCCTAATGAATATAGATGTAAAAATCCCCAACAAAATACTTGCTTATAGAATCTAACAACACATTAAAAGAATTATTCGCCATGATCAAGTGGATTTTATCCCAGGTATACAAGGATGGTTTTAACACAAGAAAATCAATTAGCATAATACACCACATTAATAAATCAAAGAAAAAAATCACATGATCATCTCGTTTGACACAGAAAAGGCATTTGACAAAATCCAGCATCCTTTCTTGATAAAAAACACTCTGAAAGACAGGAATTGAAGGAAATTTTCTCAACATGATAAAGAGCATATATGAAAAACCCACAGCTAACATTGTATTCAATGGTGAAAGCCTGAAAACAAGACAAAGTTGACCACAGTCACCACTGTTGTTCAATATAGTGCTAGAGGTTTTAGCTAGAGCAGTCAGGCAAGAAAAAGAAATAAAAAGTGTCCAAATTGGAAAGGAAGAAGTAAAACTTTCACTATTTGCAGATGATATGATCCTATGCATGGAAAATCCTGAAAAATCTACAACAAAGCTACTAGAACTAATAAATGAGTTCAGCAGAGTGACAGGATACAAGATTAATATGCAAAATCAATATTGTTTCTATGCACAGGTAATGAGCAATCTGAGAAGGAAGTCAGGAAAAAATTGCATTTACAATAGTGACTAAAAGAGTCAAATATTTAGGAATAAACTTACCAAGGATGTAAAGGACCTGTATTTAGAAAACTACAATGCATTGCTATATATAAGAAATCAAAGAAGACCTAAATAAATAGAAGGACATTCCATGTTCATGGATTGGAAGACTAAATATCATTAAGATGTCAATTCTACCTATATTTACTTATAGATTCAATGCAATCCCGATAAAAATTCCAACAATCTTTTTAAAACAAGAAATGGAAAATCCAATTATCAAATTTATTTGGAAGGGTAAGGGGCCCTGAATAGCCAGAAACTTCTTAAAAAGGAATGAAATTGGAGGACTCTCACTTCCAGACTTTAAATCATATTACCTAGCCACTGTGGTAAAAACAGCATGGTACTGGCATAAAGATAGACATATAAACCAGTGGAATAAAATTGATTGTTCAAAAACAAACCCTTTCCTCTGTGGTCAAGTGATTTTTGACAAGGCTGTCAAGTCCATCCAGCTGGGGCAGAACAGTCTACTCAATAAATGGTGCTTGGAGAACTGGATATCCATATCCAGAAGAAAGAAAAAGGACCCCTATCTCACACCTTATACAAAAATTAACTAAAAATGTATCAAAGACCTAAATATTAAAGTGAGAGCCGTAAAACTTCTAGAAGAAAATGTAGGGATACACCTTCAATACCTAGTGGTTGGTGATGGTTTCTTAAACCTTACACCCAAAACACGAGCAATGAGAGAAAAAATGGATAAATGGGACCTCCTCAAACTTAAATATTTTTTGCTTCAAAGGACTTTGCTAAGAAGGTGAAAAGGCAGCCTACTCAATGGGAGAAAATATTTCGAAACCACATGTCTAGTAAGGGTTTGAATTCCATGCTATTTCAAGAGATTATACAATTCAATGATAAAAGGGCAAGCAGTACAATTAAAAAGAGGAAATACAAATGGCAAAAAAAGCATCTGAAAAAAATGTTTAATATCACTAGGTATTAGGGAAATGCACATCAAAACTACAATGAGCTTATCATCTCACACCATACAAAATGGCTATTATTAAACAGAAAACTACATTGCTAGAGAGGAAGTGGAAAGATAGGAACACTCCTATTTTACTGTAGTGGGAATGTAGAGTGGTGTAGCCTCTGTGGAAGACAGTTTGGTGGATTCTCAGGAAGCTAAATATAGAACTGCTGTAATAGCTAGCAATCCCTCTACTAGGAATATATCTAGAAGAACTGAAAACAGAAACGTGAACAGACATTTGCACACTGATGTTCATAGCAGTGCTATTCTCAATTGCCGAAAGATCGAAACAACTGAAGTGACCATCAACTAATGAATGGATAAACAAAATGTGATATATACATATGATGGAATACTATTCTGCTGTAAGAAGAAATGAAATTGGGACACATATAACAACATGGATGAACCTTGAGGACATTATGCTGAGTGAAATAAGCCAGACACAAAAGGACAAATATTGTATGGTCTCACTTATATGAACTAACACGAAGAATAAACTTATGGAGTTAAAAGCTAGAGGATAGGTTACGCAGAGATAAGATGAGGGCTTCAAAGGGGGTATTGATGCTTAATGTATGTAGAATTTTTAATTAGCTTGATTAATAGCATGGGAATGGAAAGAGTTGATGGTAACACATTATAGTGAGTATAACCAACACGGCTGGTTTATAAATGGGATTGGGGCTGATAGACATAGTCCAGAGAGGTAAATGTCAATTGAAAGAAAGCTAGAGAATAATGTAGGAACTGAATAACATAGTGAACCTGGTGGTGTATGAAGATTGTGGTTAATTGTACAAATAGAAGTATGTTCTTCTATGAACTAGAACAAATGTATGTCACTATTACAAGGTGGTAAGAATATGGTGATGCATGGGAAAAATACAATTAATGTAATTTATGGACTATAGTTAACAGAAATATTGTAATTTTCTTGCATCAGTGTCACAGAAGGTACTATATCAATGCTAAGGGTAAATAATAGAGGTTATGGGATTTTTTCTTTTGGACTAAGGAAAACATTCAAAAATTTCCTGACATGATGACTGCACAATGCTGTGATGAAAGTGAGAGCCACCGAGTGTACACTTCAGATGGATTGTACAAGGCATGGGGCTGTCTAACACAGTGACCCTTGTGGTGGTTGATGGACTGTGGATAACAGTATAAATTTGGGAGCGTTCTCTCATAAGCTATAACAAATGTATAGTACTAGTACATGGTATTAATAATAGGGGGTGTATGGAAAAAAAAATACCAAATATAAGCTATGGCCCATAGTTTGTAGTAATATTTTGATGTTGTTCTTTTATAATGTGTAACAAATGTTCCATAACAAAGCAAGGTGTTGGTGGAGGGATGTTGTATGGGAATTCTGCACATTATGCATGATTGTTTTGTAAGCTCATAACTTCTCTAATAAAAAAATAAATAAAAAATCAACACAGATGGATAGAAAACAAAAAGAATAAAAATGATGTACCAGGCAAATAAAATTGAAAAGAAAAGATGTATGACAGTACTAATTCAAGAACAAATACAAATTAAGACAAAAGCATGATATAGGATACAATGTATATTTCATGCTGATTAAAAGTACAAATTGGGAGGCAGGTGTGGCTCAATCGATGGAGCTCCCGTTTGCCATATGGGAGGCCCCGGGTTCGCTTCCCGGGGCCTCCTTGTGAGGGCAGGCCGGCCCACGCGGCGCAGTGGGCTGATGCAGCGGGACCTCACAGCAAGGGGGAGATAAGCAGACACGGAGAAGGCACACAGCGAATGGACACAGCAAGCACAAGCAGCAAGGGGGGGATAAATAAATAAATA
>JAQZBX010041626.1:0-22285 GCA_029593785.1 Cabassous unicinctus | reverse complement strand
AAGATTTATTTATTTTATTTATTTATCCCCCCCTTGCTGCTTGTGCTGCTGTGTCCATTTGCTGTGTGTCTTCTCTGTGTCTGCTTATCTCCCCCTTGCTGTGAGGCCCCGCCGCACCAGCCCACGGCGCTGCGCGAGCCGGCCTGCCCTCACAAGGAGGCGCTGGGAAGCGAACCCGGGGCCTCTCATATGGTAAACGGGTGCTCTATCCATTGCGCCACACCCGCTTCCTGCCGTGAGGTTGCTGCATCAGCCCACCACACCGCTCAGGCCGGCGTGCCCTCACAAGGAGGCCTCGGGACGTGAACCCAGGCCTCCCATATGGTAAATGGGGCCTCTATCCACTGAGCCACACCCGCTTCCCTTTTCATTCTCTTTTGAAGGTTGGAGAGTGAGGGTGGACTTTATAATCAAACAAACATGGGTTTGAAATCTGCTCCACGACTTCCTGGTCGTTTGCCATTGGTCAAGTTTCTCAATCTCTCTGAGTTTAGGTTTTCTAGGGTAAAAAGTATTAAACAAACAAACAAAATATAGCTCATCTAGCATAATGCTTGGTGTATAATAGACTCTCAAAATTGTTTAGCCCTGTCCCCTTTCCTTCTTTTCAGTAGAAACTTCTGGGAGGCGGTCTAAAGGGTATGAATCCTTTGGTTGGAGATATTGTTTAATCACCACTATTACTCCAAAAAGAGCAAGTCGGCGCTCAGGGAACCGTGAGAGGCCACAAGGCACAGCCCCGTGGTTCTCAGAGTGTGGCCCCGGACCAGCAGCGTTGCTGCCACCCGATAGTTATCAGAAATGCAGGTTCCCAGGCCCCATTCCAGGCCCACTGTTTCAGAAGCTCTGGGGATGGAGCCCAGCAATCTATTTCATGAGCCTTCCAGGTGACTCTCATGCACTCTAAGGTTTGAAAACCACTGGTGTAGTGAAAAAAATACTGGACCGGTTTTGTGCACATTCTGCTATTATAAACCAGCAGTCATTTCTCCATGATGGGCTTCCACTTCCTCATCTCTGAAAGGAGAGATAGGATTGATCTCCATGAGCTCTTCCAGTCCCAGCATCTTGTGGTTCTAGTCTCAATCCAACTGTGGCAGTGTTTTCTTTCTAAAAAAATAAACCAGGGGCGGGGGGTGAAGGGGGGGAAACGGTCATTATTTCAGATTAATCCATTGTTGTTGCAAAGAAAATGAAAATAAGCAAAAAGAAGAACCTTCCAGAATTTCAGTATCCAAAAATGTTCTTTTGTGCTGTGTTCTTCTGGTCCCTTTTTTTAATGTGGATGCATATGTGTACATTAATCTACGTATATGCACCTAAACACCTGACCCCAGTCATTCAGCATCTATCTACTGAATGTCTTCTCTGTGCTAGGCACAGTTTTGGGGCATTTTGAGTATGTAGTGAACAATCAGGCAAAACCCCTGCCCCTGGATTTTTCTTTCTCGTGGAAGGAGGGTAATAAATAAGATCATTTCCAAAAGTGTTAAATGCTGTAAAGCAAATAAAACTGTGATATGACAGAGTGACAGGGCAGTGGTCAGTTGAGATTTGATGTCAGGAAAATCCTTTCTGAGAAGGTGACCTGAATCCTGGGAAGCAGCCATCCATGTGAGTATTTGGGGGAAAAACATTTCAGGCCAAGGGAAAAGCTTGTGCAGAGACCCTAAGGTAGGAGGACCAGACTTGGTGTATGTTCAAAGATCAGAGAGAAGTCCAGAGAGATAGGCAGGGGTCAGGGCAGTGGTGGCTTTTTGGTTAAAATTTTGTTCTAAATGCCATCAGAAACCACTGAGACTAACTTAAAAAAGATCGCTTTGATTGCCATGTAGAGAATGGATTATAGAGAGCAAGAATGGAAACATGAGAAGTAGGGTCATATTTAGCCTTTTATAACTTGCATGTTCCCCTTAACTGTATCATGAACATCTTTCAAGATTGTTGATATCCTGCCATATTATCATTTATAACGGTTGCGTAGCAATCTGGTATGATACTTTATTTTGTTAATCCCCTGTGGATGAGTACCTAGATTATTTCCAATTTTTTATTATCATGAGTAACACTGCATGAATGTTGCTAAATCTTCGTGCCATCTTTGTTGTTTCCTTAGGATGATTCCTAGATGTGGGAGTCCTTGGCCAAGAGTGGGCCACATTTGAAGACTTGTTCTTGAGTCTTTTAGTTGGTTTTGCTTGTAATTATTTATCTGGATATTCTCTAATCATTTAATGCCTTTAGTTGATGGACTTTTTCATAGGCTTGGGAGCAGAGGGAGGCAAGTGAGGCACTCTCCTGGGGCACATAATTTCAGAGTACCCTCAAAAAACTCAGTAATCACCATAAATAATAAATTAATGCCATAATTTTCATCGTGATTGCTGAGATTTTTGATGTTCTCTTAAATTTTTCTCCTGGGTTGAGTGCCTCACTCACCTTGCCCTAGTCCTGGCCTGGTACTTTTTATAGGAAAAATGTAAAAAAGTAATTTATCTATGGGTTTGAGTCTCATGGTTTTTGTTTTGTTTTGTTTTTGCTTATTCCTATCACAGAATTAAATCATTAACTTAATTGTTAGTTGCATGGTGACACTGAATGTTTCCATGATCATCTTCATTCTCAAGTAATTAGAACACAGATATGTCACAGGTAGTGGGTCGTAGATCCATGTTCTTCATTTGCACATGTGTGAGTGGGCAGTAGCCTGAAGCATCCCACTCTCCCTGACCTCATGAATGGCTATGAATATATGTGTGCTTCCTGGTTCTACGATGTTGCTCCCATGTGGGATTCACCATGAACCTAGGTGTGTAACTGGCCTACGTACATCTCATAGTCCCAACAGCAGCCAGTTATTCTCCCCATTCTGCTTGGATGCTACCTTCTCAGGAAGATAAACTGGGGGACTGAAAGCTTGGAGATTGGGTAATCCAGAGCTCAGCTTTTTTTCTTTACCAGAAAAGAGAAATTGACCAGCATCCAAAAGAAGAAACTCTTCAAGTGACCAAATAGGTTTTCAGTTCTTTATTTTGGTTCCCTTCTCTGTATCACCACTCCTTGCACTTAGTCTCCACCCAGAAATGAGGAGCATCTTAGTCTTCTTTCAGCAAATAAGTGAAGACAAAGAAGGAATCTTTATATGTTGGTATTAACCACTGTCCTCCTGTCTCTTGGCTGGTACACCCATGCAGAGTTGGCCTTGGCCATGTGGACCTCCACCCCACGACTAGGTATCCTCCTCACATGGCTTCTACCACCCCACAGAGCCAGGGGTACAGTCAGTGCTTCAGACACTGCTCAGTACACTATCCTCTGTCATTTCCTCATTTCTGTGACTCACTCTGGTGAGCATATTTGCAGCAAACAAATAGGTGTTGGTCTACAGATCAGTAGGTAGATAGTTAGCAAAAACTATTGCCATCAGATAAAAAAATTTTAAAAAAGGCACAAGACAACTTACTTAGCAATGTGTGAAATGTCAGTCAAAACCATAAGGAGATACCAACCCCTTCATTCACATAAGGATGGCTATTATTAAAAAAAAAAAAAAAAAAAAACATAAAAACGGAAAATAAATGTTGGAGAGGATGCAGAGAAAGTGAAAGTATACACCCAAAGGAAAAGGAAACAGGGTCTCAAGCAGACATTTATACACCAATGTTTATAGCAATATTATGCACAATAGCCAAAAGGTGGAAACAACCCAAGTATCCATCAACAAATGAATGGATAAACAAAACATGATATATACACACGATGCAATATAATTCAGCCATAAGAAAGAATGAAGTTCTGAGACATGCTGCAACATGGAAGATTCTTGAAAACATTATACTCAGTGAAATAAGCAGAACACACAAGGACAAATATTGTCTGATATCACTTGCAAGAGATGTCTAGAAATAGCAAATCTGCAGAGACAGAGAGTAGATTAGAGGTTACCAGCAGATGAGGGAAATGGGAAAGGGGAGCATATGTTTGGACATGGAGTGTTTATAAATACAATCTATTTTTTTTAAAAAAAGAAAAAGGCTTAAGGGGTCTCCTGCTTTTACCTCTGCTGCAGGTAAAAGGAGAAGGCCCAGATGACCTTGCTCAGATGACTCTGAGATGGTCCATCGCAGCATCTAGTATCTGATTGGATCCAGAGGCACCACTGGTCTGTGAAGGCCTTTGGAGCCGCTTCTTCCAAAGCGTCCTTGAGAAGAACTGTGGTCAGGAATGTTTGGCCCTGCCAGGAACAGTGTAATGGGAGAGGCTAAGGACACTTACAGAGCCACAGAAGTGATCCTTAAGGAGTCTGAAGTTGAGTCCAACTCAAGTGTTCTTTATTCCCTTGAACTTCCTGATTTGCTATCACACCGGGCCAAGCAGAAGACTCTGCCAAAAATGCTAAGGTTTTCAGAATTGTCACTGCGTGGCTTTGAGGAAGTAGTGGAGCTAAATATAACCCCTTCAGTCCTGAGTTCCTTGAGCTCATCCCCATGTCATCAGTCATTAGAATAGGATTCCTGAAAAGTCTGTGCTTGAAACTTTAATATTTAGGTGAAAATTAGCTCGTTACTTGCAGGGATGCTGTCCGACTGGAGTACCTTAGTTGGCCCTTTAATAGTGTGATTCAGATTGAGATTTTTAATCCCAAAGTTATACTAAACGTTCTTTTGTTTCCTCTTTTGTTTGTTTTCAATAAACAACCCTCCACACCCATCTTCCAATTAAAACGTTAAAAAATATGAGGGTTATAGGATGGTTGTGGTTCCTTTTGCAAAGCTGATGCTTTAAGTTGAAACCAAATGAAAGTTAGGCAGAAATGCAGCTTTCTCTCTTCACTTTCATTCCTTATTTTTTTCTTACTTTTTATCAGAATAATTCGTTTCATTGTCTACTCAGTTAAGTACATTAAATGTTATCCCTAATCCACAGGCCTTAGTTCGGCGGTGTGGCTGGATGCCAGTCATGGCAGACTGGCTGTCTCCTGGGGAGCCAGGAAGTCACTGGATCCCATTCCTGCCTGGGATGGAGAACCCACAGGTTCTGGCCCCACCTCCACATATGCACGCCTGTTAACGATCATGGGAGTAGCCCTAATAGCTAGGGTTTACTGAGCACCTACTATGTGGTTGGATAATGGTCTATTCATTTGAATCATATGAAATTGCCATTTCTCTTTCTTCAGGTCAAAGATGTGTGCATAGCACCCTGTCAGTAATTAATAGAACATGTCTCTTCTTATAAAAGTTGGCATCATTCACATTTTACCGGAAAGTAACCAAAATAGCTTTAGCCACCCACTCAAAATATAAATCTTCATCTAGATCATGGCTTTCTACCTTTCTGACACTCTGAGGATATGAGAAAAGAAGTGAAGACAGGGAGAGAAATGGAAGGAAACTCATCTCAAGACCCAATGGGGAGGAATTAAAACCATTAAAAGAAAATCACTCCCATCTCTTTCCCACATGCCATGGGAAATAATGAACTGCCCAGCCGGAGCCTCTCATGAGACAGTGGACTGGGCAGGCGGCAGGGACCACAGCACCCTGTGTGGGAGAGGAAGCACCAGGCATGCTGTGAAAATGGGGCCAAGTCGTGTGGAGTGTTTCTATTTGCATCATATCATCTTCTTGATTTCCTCAACATAATTCAGCATTTCCCACGTATATGCATCTTACCAGAACCCCACATAATTATTGGTTAATAATTTAAACTGCAAATTGTCTCCACCCTCAGTACGTTTGGTGCTGGATGAAAAGCTGGGCAGGTTTGAGGTGCCCAGTGGCATCTGTCAGCTTTTGACAACTTGAAGGTATTTTAAAACATAAAAGAACACCAGCTCTACGGTAATCGGTGTTTTGCCCTGAATATATTGAGGGAGTATGATGAGGTTGGACAAGCAAAGGGAGGCCTTTGGGCCAGTGCGTGCGTTTCCCCCAGTTGTTGCCTCCGAGGTGGGGGAGGGAGGGAAGATGGAGGTCATGGTTGGCACCAGGAGGAGAAATGAGTGCAGGTGCGGATGGCAAGGGCCACCGTTTTCAAGCTTCCCTGAGCAAGAGCAGACAGTGCAGTAGGTACCAGGACTGCCTCTCTCAGGAAGGCAGGAAGTTCCCTTCATGTCCCCTGGAACAGGATCATTTCTCACTTCCTGCTCACCATCATTTAGATGCCTTTATCAAAGACCAAAGTACACCAGGAATTGCCTTGTGTTGGACTTGGCCTCCAAGAATCACAGACACGGCTGCCCCTGTCACAGACGGCCACAGAGAGGAACAACCAGAGTTCTTGAGCAGGGACGCCCTCGGCCTTATCTCCGGAAACCTCATCCAGGCAGCAAACCCCAAGCACAGACCAGCGTCCGGTCTGGATGGACACCCTGG
Source organism: Cabassous unicinctus (assembly GCA_029593785.1). Lineage (NCBI taxonomy): Eukaryota > Metazoa > Chordata > Mammalia > Cingulata > Chlamyphoridae > Cabassous > Cabassous unicinctus. The sequence continues at coordinate 15,908 of JAQZBX010041626.1, read as the reverse complement.
GGCTTTGTGATGAAGACGAGGGAAATGCTGATACCCACCCAAGCACTCCCTCACCAGATGAGGTGAGGCCTGGAGGAGGGAACATACAAGCCACATGTGGCCCAGGTGGCAAGGGGCCACAGAGAAGGAAGAGGGGGTGGCTGGCAAGGAAACTGCAGTGAAATGTGAATTTTCCAGAATCCTCAGACTAGCTATCTTTGACCAGGGATCAGCACCCCTAAGGACAGGCACACAGCCAATGGGCTTCATGTCCCTTTCCCCATTATCCCTCCCCAGGGCCTTGGGGGGCTGGCTCTGAAGACAGATTTGAGTTGAAATTATAAACCTTCAGTCCTCGACCGTACCAATGCAGTGAGTCCCCTACCCTCGATGAGCAGCTCTGGAAAGGACAGACCCCTGGGCCTCACCCTAGGCCTTCAGAGCACACTTAGCCCCTGGTTGCCATGGCGTGTGTCTTTAGGATCTGTGCTTTAGAAGTGGAATTGTGCTCACAGGACAGGTGCATCTTCATCTTTACTAAGTAATGTAAAATAGTTTTTCCAAAATGGTTGTACCATGTTACTTGCCTCTGGCAGTGTATTTGAATTTTACCAGTACTTGGAGTTGTCAGACTAAAAATTCTGCCAATAGCATTACTTCTGTATGTTGGAATTACAATATAGAAACAAAGGAAAAGAGTTTTAGGTGGGTAGTTTTTGTTTTTGTTTTATTTATTGAAGTTGAAATTTGTCACCTGGCCTAGACAGGAAAGCAAAAAATGCTCTGGTTTCCCCACCCCACCCCCCAAAAAATGCGAAAATTATATTTTCTTTGTTTATTTTGCAGTGAGGCAAAAGAGTCAGAAGTAAAAAAGGAGAAATTTGAGCCATTATTTTAACCTGGAAAAAAGTAACATGTTTGAGGCACAAAAGAAATAATGAGAAAAATAAAAAGGGAAGATTAGCCAGCAAGCTTGTTAAAACAGAGAGTTAAAACCGTTAAGTATTGTTAAGAAAAAGTAAGCAGTTTCGTGGGTTTGAAAAGGCAGGGATTTGTAGAAATAAACAGCCTGCTCTATATGAGACGCACAGATCCACTAATTTTTAGCGACATTTTAATTTCAGCAAAGGGACCTGTGTAGGAACTGCAAATCTTGAGAAGCAAGCTGGCTGGGAAGTGAAGCAGGTGGAGCTGGTGCATTCAGGGCAAGTGGGTCCAGATTAAAGCTGAAACCTGGGCCAACACCCGACACCAAGGTTGCATATGCTGGTTTCGTATCTTCATCACCTGTGCTGGGTGCAAGTGTCGGGTCGGCCTTTGTCAAAAAGAACTAAGGCAGAGCTGTTGCTTGACTTATTCCTAGCATGCAGCATTGTTTCCTCGCTGAGTCAATTTGGATTGTATTGAACCAGAACTGGGGCAGAGCTTGAAGCCACACTCTGGTCCTCATTAACCTGGAGCCTCAAAAGGCCGCTCCACCAAGTGCAGGGCGAACGCTCAGAGAGGCCTCTCAGTGACTCCTGCTGGTGGGAGAGCAAGAGCTCCCAGCCCCTGACCAGGGCCAGCAAACCAAAAGTGTAACTGCCACTTCTGCCTCATGATAAGGACTTTCCTGTGTTGACTTAACAGAGTAAACTCTCTGGCTGGCAGGGGAGGTTGGCCCCCCGCTTTATCTCACATCGACTGCGCCTCTAAACCTTGCCACTTCTTCAGGTTCCACTGTGGACCTCTGTCTGTTGTTGGGTTTTAGCTGCCCTGTGCCCTTTTGGGTGGACAATTGTTGCCTTTCTTCAGATGTCCTGCCTCACAAATGTCTGCCTGTCCATCACTGTTGCTGTCTGTACTTGTCATGTTTAGGTGAGCACTGCACAGCTGTGAGGCTGCCGGCAAATGAAATGGGGTTTAGGGGCGACCAGAAGAGCAAACCCTGCAGCCGCCCCAAAAAACCACCCACTTCCTCTGTGCCAAGCTCTCTGCTGATTCCAGTGGGACGGCAATTGCTCAAGTCACGTTTGTCACTTGGTGTGTGGCCTTGGGCAAGTTACTTAATTCCTCGAAGCCTCAATTTCCTCCTCATCGAAATGGGGAGAAGAATTCAGAGGACTGGGTGTCTGGGAGGCTACTAGAGCCCGGGGCATAGAGCCAGGTGCCCAGAAGGCCTTAGAGAGTGTTTCCTGGCCAAGAGAAGCTGTGTTGCCCCACTCGACCTCAAATCATAATCCACAGCCTAGGAACACGTATTTTCCCAGAGGTGGCATTGAATGAATGACCTGAGGCCCTCACCAGAATCCAGAGCCCCAATCCTGGTCCCCAACAAGGCAAAAAAAAAAAAAAAAAAAAAAAAAAGCTACAGCTTTGCTCGAGTTGGAGATGTTTTACCAGGTGTGAATTATGCATACACAGGTATCTGAAATGGATAGAGTTGTTTGTCCAACGCAGGAATCACATCTCACTTAGATGCCTCTCTGAGCTCATCTCCGTCTAGCTACCTGCATGCAGCCTCTTCCCACTCTTGGCCTCTCCATCTGTCTCCCCCTTGCTTCTCTCTTTTCTCCCCAGTTTCTGTGTGTATCTATTGCCACCCAATTTCACTCCCATTTAATACCTGTATCAGCTGGGTCTTGGCATCTACTCCCGGTTCAAGATCATCTACTCACCAGCTAGGCCTCCTTTCAGGGCTGTTGTGTTGCTCAAATCTAGAGATTGCAGCTCACATTGTGTTCTCTGTGAGTGGCACCTCCTGGAGTTGTGTATCGGTCCTGTCCAGGTAGTGGCCTTCAAAGCATTTTCCCCCTGCTGATTAACTTTTTCTAAGCTTTCTCTTGTTCCTTCTGCCCTCCAGCCTTTGACCCAGATGCCTAAGCATTGGCCTTCACTCTAGTTCATGCCGACCCAGAGCTGCCTGTGCCTCCCACAGGGTCAGCCTGCAGCATGGCCTCATCTGATGGGGGGAACCGTGGTCCTCCTAGTTAGCCAGGCCAGAAACAGGAGAGTCACCCGACGCCTCGCTTTCTCATCCCCCGTATCCAGTGAGCCCTAAGCCTCGCCAGGACTGCCGCTCTGTAAACCTGTCCACTCAGCAACTCCAAGTCCCACGTGCTTCACCACGTGCTGACAAGCTAAGGCATTTGTGTATTACCCTGTGAGTTATGAGGTGCCACTGAAGGCTGTTTGGTAGCAGAGTGGTGTGAGCAGATCCATGTTTTAGGAAGATCGTTGTGGCAGCATCACAGGAGACACTGCCCAGGCCTGGGTTGAAATCCAGCTCAGTCATTTGCTAGCCGGGATGGCTTGGGCAAAATAACGACAGTAACACCCAGCACACCAGGCTTTTGAGGCGGTCATTTCTGGAGTACACGTAGCGAGGCATCAGGCACATAGTGAGTGCTCAGTAGAACTGGCCCACCATCCTTCCTGACCTGGCTTCTCCCTGCTTCTCAAGCATCTTTCCCAACCACTCTCCCAGCTGCATATTTCAATTTCCATTAAACTACAAGCTCCTTTTGAGCAAAGCCCTGTCTTCTTCAACTCTTCTCGCCCAGAGCCTAGCAATATGCCTGGCACATGTTTGAGTGCTCCATAAATATTGGAATCAATCAAGCAGGCCGCACAGAGCCACTTACAGTTCTTTGCACACCTTGTGCAGTTCTGTGCCCTCAGGTGTGTGTTTTCTTACCTGTGGGCCCGTCCCCTCAACCAGAGTCCATTCATTTACTTGTCTGTCTTCCTCTTAAGTATATAGAAAGCTCTTTGAGGGCAGGGGCCATGTTGACTTGACTTTATATCCACAGGCAAAGCTTTGCACAGAGCCTGTCACATAAAGGGTATCAAAATATGTTTGCTGAATGAAGGCTGGAGGCAGGGCTAAATGTAAATAAAAGTATAAACGTGGAGAGACAAGAATGGAAGGAGAAAGAAGCAGTTGAAAACTGGTTATTTGTTACTATGGTGATGTCTAAGTAACTTTTTTTTGGAGGGGGGGGTTCTTTGTTCTTGTTCGTGTTTTCTTTTTAATTTCATCTCCAGCAGTTCAGGAGGAAAACAGCTATACCAAACAACCTTAGAGGAGAGCCAGAGAGAATCGGGAGAAGGGGTCAAGGCCAAAGCATGTCTCAAATGCCTGAGCTGGTTGAGCCAGACCAGAAGTTCTTCATTTTAGCAACAGGGGAAGTGGGGAACATAGTCAGGCCTTCTAAAAACCCCAAGGAGAAAGGGCACTTTAAATGACAGTGCAAAATATAAGTTAAAACTGTATGACAGAGCAAAGCCAGTTTATCCCATCATCACCACCCTCATAATATGCTATGGTCAGGCTCTGGCCTTGGCAAGGGCATCTGCGTGTTTACAGAAAACCTGACCGTGAGTCCTCATGACTTGATAAGGTTCAGCCCAGGACTGCAGGGACGCAAAGAGCTGTGCTGTGCCTGTGTGTGAACTCCTGGTGACTCTGCTTGAGTGCATGCAGATGGTGCTGGGCTCCTAGGGAATGTCAGATGGGATTGGACCCTGCACAGCTCCATGGTGAGCCCCATTGCTAGACTCAAGAGGAAACCAGGCTCCAGAGCGTTGGCCCTGACGTGCTCACACCACATAGCTACCTGGCAGCTTCGCCCCAGCCTGGCACCACTGCTTCCATTTCTTCTCCAAACTAAGATCCTGATACTCTGGGATAAAGATATCCTAGAGACTCAGAAAGCTGAGTCACTCAATCCTGACTGGATCTAGAAGGTGGCTAGGAGCAGAGTCTCCTTCTAAAAGGCAGCATGGTGAAGTAGGAAGAGGATGTGGTTTGCCATTAGACGTTGTTTCAGACCAGAACCCACTGAGCAAGGTGTAAATTCTGTGAGTCCACAGTTCCTTAACCGTGAAATGCACCTGCAAGATTGTCCTGAGGATTAAATGGTCTACCACATGTAAAGCGTCAAATAGAAAGTAAGTCTTCAGTTACTGGAAGTGATTGCTCCTATTCATTCTTCTTGTTATCCTGCTACCCTGCCTTAATTCAAGACTAACTGTCACCATCAAAGGAGAACAGAGTCTCTTATTGGCTAAAGAGGCAGAGGAAAAACCCACATGACCAGCAGAGCCTCCCTGTGGCCTCTGTGTTAGATTCACTTCCTCCTTGTGTTGGGGTGAAGGCTACCTGCTGTAACAAAAAGACCCTCTCTCCCACTGCAGAAAAGGTGGCTCATGCAAGATGGATTTCATGCCTCTCTCGTGTTATTGTCAGAGGTGAGCAGCTGGCGCAGCCCGGCTCCTTGTGGCCTGCGGCTCTGCCATCCCCTGCTGGGTTGCCAGCCTCTGCATGGTTGAAGCGAGTTCCCCAGCACCACATCCCCTTGAGGCCACAGGAAGTGGGAAGGAGAATAGAGAGCAGCCAACTCCCTGTTGAAGGACCATGACCCAGAAGGTACGTATATCACATTCACTCCCAGCCCGCTGGCCAGAATTAAGTTGCAAAGAGTCTGGAAAATGTAGTCTTCAGCTGCATAGCCATAAGCCTAACTTAAAGTATAACAGTGAAAGAAGGAAATGGTTCTGGGGGAATAACAACCAGCCCACCACATCCCTCACCTGCCTTCGTCCTCCTGCTACTCACTTATTTTTAGTGATATGGGTTTGAACCCCAAGGCTGTTAAGGCTGTGTCCTTTCAGGCCCAGCACAGCCCTGTCTGATACCAAAGTCCTGCAAAGTCCATGAAAAAATAGGAAGATGAACTGCTACACTGTCTTTAAGGAAATAGCCTCAAGTTTGATCACCCTGCAAGACAATACCCTAAGCCAGGGGTTCTTAACAAGGGGTCCATGTGCTTAAATTGAAATTCAAACAAATGTTATGCTTGTGGGGACGTGTTGGTGCAGGTGTCGTATATTTATTAAATAATACACAGCATAGTGTGGACTTAGGAAGGGGTCCGTGGTTTTCACCTGACTGGCAAAGGGATCCGTGGAACAAAAAAGGTTAAGAACCCCTGCCCTAAACCAGAAGTTACTATTGAATTGCTTTATGTTTTACAAAATGTAACCCCTGCCAGTATATAAACCAAGTCTTCTCTTTTTTTGGATTTGTTGACAAAAGCCTGCCCGCATTTCAATCAAGTCTGAAGTAGGTCATAAACAAGTGGTCTAACCCATGTAACTTGCGTCCCTGCCACCCCAAGTAGCCACAGATTTGTATCCCAGATACTGTTTTTTCTCTGCTGCTGGATACACATCACTGACCGGCTTCGGTGGTTCCGCGTTGTCTTCCTCTTACACTCTTTCCCTCCCGTAATGGCCTTTGTGTCTCTGCTGCACTCAACTAGCATTCCTGACTACAGCCCTCTTCCGAAAGCTTCACTGAGGCAGATACCACATAACCAACCAACTGGGCCTAGCCAGAGTAAGGAAACTAAATTCAAGGGAAGGCAGTGACCCTTGTCCTCTTCTTCAGGTGATGAGGTGAGGTAGGAGGAGGCTGACCAGGCAGCCAGCCTCTCTTCTCCCTTTGTTCTGTGGCCACCATTGTTCCTTGTCCCACTAGAGGCCATGGAATCAGAGAGAGTTATGTTTTCTTACTGCCTCCTTTATCAGCATTCACACCAAAACAGCTGCCAAGAAGCTTTGAAATTCTAAGCCACTGCAAAGGATGCAATGGATATAGCTGCCAGTGTTGCTGATTCCTTGTAACTTGAATCAGGTGCCAACATGAAGATCCAGAGGCAGAGGAACTGGGGTTCCTGCCATTCTCTAAAGAAGAGACATCAGCCTGTTCCAAAAATGCAGTGCAAATGGACTCCCAAGCAGGTGTTCAGGGCAACAGATTCTGATGGGCTCTGACTTCATAGCCAGATGTATGGCCAGTGAAAAGGGGAGATACGGAAACCGCAAACCCAGTTCTATGAGCGTGATGGAAGAAAAGAAAGTAAAATTTCCTCATTCAAAGTCCATTCCGTTTCTTTGAAGGAATTGGATCTTCTTGACTGGAGCCGGTGGGTTAAAGAACACAAAATAGAATTCACTGTTGTTGAAAGGATGAGACCACATTTGTGGATTCCGGCAAGGAGCCTCTATAGAGAATGGGTAGATTGGCAGAGCAGGTTTTTGTTCTGCCCTGGAGAGTGAGCCTCCTCAGCTTTCTCTCGGCAGTAGCAGGGGAGGGGGTGGTGATGACGCCTGCTCAAACAGCCGCTTTGTGCTAATGTGTTTTCTTGAGGCTCTGCCAGGTGGCAGCCTGACCCTTGGGCCCCCAGCCAGTTCTGCCACAACTGTTCCTCAAGCAGACACAGCCCAGAAAGCCAGTCTCTGTGCTGCAGCCCGGACGCAACCCTGGCTTTCCTGGTTCCTGAACAGAGCCCACGTTTTTGTTTGTATTTTTGTTTTCCTTGGTGGCTTTTACAGAACAGGGACAAGGAGGGTGGAAAGCTGCTTGACTGAATATCAACATTAGGAAGAAACATCTTGGATGGGTCTTTTATGTATATGAAAACTTTCCTGTCATGTACACAGTTTCTCACTATCGGGTGCCTTGTTTGACCACCCCCAATTCTGGGGATAGTGGCTGAAAATTTGAAGCTGAATGTCCCAAAAGGAAAGACTATAGGCAACAAAAGGAAACGTAAGGGCAAAATACAGCATTTTCCTGCCCAGTGCTCCACTACCAACAGACATCCAAGGAGCAGAAGTGCTTGGCTCCCCCCTGCCCGCCTTCTAAGAGCCCTGCTGACACGGGATCTCCAGGCACCTCAGCAACCAGAGCTCTGCGGTGCAGCTCCAAGGCTGACTTGAATGCATGCTGTCATTCTGAGGTCAGAGGGTTTCTGCCTGGGTGTGGGAGCCCCCAAATTCTCAAAAACCCGCTGATCCAGCCACCCCACTTTCACTTCTGTTATCCCAGATTCTGCTACTTGCTGCCTACATGGTCCTTGAGTTGGTTGTATGGGGCTTTGCTTTATCTATGCCCTTAATTAGGTGTCTTTGCTGTTCATCTGTGTGCATTCACCACCCACTCCTCCTCTGCCCACGTGAAAGCACACTCAGCGAAACCACATTGTCCTTTGGCACCTTTCACATTTCATGCCTTCCAGAAAGAAAGGTTGCTCTTAACAGGCTTTGGAGTCAATCACCCTCATGTTCTCTAATTTTTCAGTTCACAAGGCATTATCAATGTAAGTTTGTTACCAATTTATGTACAAGTAAAATCTGTAACTGATATAATTAAAAGGACTTTTTTATTTTAAAAATCAAGGTACTTTATTCTCATTATAAAAGCAATACATTTCTCAGTATAGAAAAACTGAAAAATTTAGAAACAGAAAGTGAAGAAAGAATAGTCTCTCATGGTGTTATCACATAAGCATCTTGGTATGTTTCCTACCAGAGTTTTCTAAACATTTGTTAAATAGTTACAATTGTGTGATCCTTCTTAAGACAACATGAGTGTTTTTCCATATTATCACTAATTTTCTGTAAACATAGTTTCAATTTCTGCTTCGCTTTCCAATATACGTACGCCTTATCATTTCTTTAGCCATTGCTCTCTTGCTAAATAATTAGAAAATATTCCGATTTTTCAAATTATGAACAACACTTCATAGACCCTCTTCATGTGTCATTTTTAAAAAGAAATATTTCTTTAGCACAGATTCACAAATCAAGGAATGTTCCCATTTTTAAGGCTTTTTGATAATATTGCCAAATTAGTTTACCAGAAGGTTATACCAAATTGCAGTCTTCCATCATCAGTATATGAGAATATTCATTTTATTGGACCTTCATCAATAATGGGTGGTCTTATATTTTAATTTTTTGTTAATTTAGAGGTAAAAGTATCTCACCATTCAAAATTGTGTTTCTTTGATTACTACTGAAAATATTTTCCCATATGTTTAGCATATTGTTTTTCCTTATTTTGAATTGCCAGTTCACATTTCCCCATTTACCTAATCTCAGAATTTTTCTTATCTCTATAAATTCCTTGTATATTGAAACATTAACCCAAGAGACTTGAAAACACATGTCCACTCAAAAACTTGTACAGGAATGTTCTTAGCAGCATCATTTAGAATAGCCAAAAGGTAGAAACAATCCAAATGTTCACGAATTAATGATTGGTTAAACAACAAGTGGTGTATCCATACAATGAAATAGTATTCATCCACAAAAAGGAGTGAAGTACTGACACATGCTGCTACAAGGATTATTCCTGAAAACATTATGCAATGAAGCCAGTCACAAAAGACCATATGTGGTATGACTCAATTTCTATAAAATGACAAGAACAGACAAATCCATGGGGACATAAAGTAGATTAGTGGTTTCCAGGGGCTGGGGAGAGATTGCTAAGGGGTATGCGTTTCTTTGTGTGATGACAAAAATGTTCTGGAATTAGGTAGTGGTGATGATTGCACAATTTTGTGAATATACTAAAAACCCTGAACTATACACTTAAAGGGTACGTTTTATGGTGTATAAATTATAGCTCAATAAAAATTAAAAACTTAAGTACAAGGGTCATTTCTAAGGAGTAGAGGCTGGGAGGGAGAAACCTGAACAACTTTTCAATCAGTGTTCTTTCTGAACCCTTTGGCACAAAGAGGGTTAAAACCTATCATCCTCATTTTCATCGCCATTTTACTCTTGTCCTGACACTGAGATCCAAAGTGAAACAAATGGCAGAAGAAAGTGTTCTTGCCTTCTTTTGGAGCCTTTCCACGATTTGGTGTTAAAACCTCATTTGGCCATTTGGGTTTGGGGATGGTTCCAGCACTTAGTGGACTGCAGCGCTGAATCGCACCGTCAGGGTCTAATGCTCCCGTTTCTTTTTTATTAAGTACTTTTGACTCTCTGGGCATTGGGGAATGGAAGCTTATACAGAAGGGAGAGGGGAGTATGCCGCAGGGATGTGAGCTGCTGCTTCTCAGCTTGGGGGTCATTTGAACAAGACCAGCCTGAGATGGGGAGCCAGAAAAATCTTCTGGGTGCTAGGCATGTGGCCGTTTCTCAGAGTAATGTGAGGTTTTTAGAGTAATTTATATTAGCTCAGTTGCCATGCTGTGCGGTATAGAGTAAGAGCCATCCCCCTCACCCTCCACAGGGCCTTTCAAAGTTGTGAATAAGTGATCGAATGGCTCTGACTCCTCCTCTTTTTATTTCTGGAAGCAGCGCTTTGATTTGACTTTTAAATAGGCTCTGTTCTCTCGTTGTTGCATGCGGCTTGTGGCTGCATTGTCTGCATTGTAACCTTTCCATCAGACTTCCCATCTCGAAGCCTATAGAATTTTATTTCTTGTTTGGTGTGGGGGGGGGCTCTCCGTCTCAAGTCCACCAAGAGTAGAAATCTGTTCTTTTGTAGTTGGGGGAGGCGTTACAGATATATTTTAGTTTATGCAATAAGTATGTTCCAGAAGGTTTTGACTGTAAAGCAAATCCTGTTTTAAATGCAGTAGGAAAGCTCATTTTTACACAAGAAAACCAGGGCTTGAATCCTTTGTGCTGCATATAAATACCCCTGCCACATCTAGGAAAGATCAGGAAATTAAGGGCTGCTTTGGTATCATTGGCTCAAACGTTCATTATGATGCCAAAGCACATCAAGGAGGATGGTGACTCACCCCCCACCCCCGCTGTCTTGGGTTGGGGGAGGGCGGTTGGAGAGTGACTGTGGGGGAGTGGGGCCAGTCCCTGAAGTCAGGGCCACAGTGAGTCACGCACATGAAGTTGGGTTCTGAAGAAGCGGGGGCCCTACCCCACAGTTCTCTTCATCAGCAGCCCCCACCCTCTCTCCCACTCTCGTACTCCCACCCCTGCTCGGACTGGCCCGGAGCCTGTGGTGTAGGAGGCAACGCTAGTGTAGAGATTCAGCGTGCTGGCCATGGCGTCTGGCTGGCTGGCATCAAGTCCCATCTCCACCTCTGACATGGAGCAGATCCCCCACCTTCCTCAGATGCCTCCACTCTGCAGTGGGGGCGAATAGCGGTGCCTACACCTTGGCGTGCCCAGCGCATAGCGCAGCACCTGGCCCACAGCGAGACACACGGACATTGGTCATTGCCGCTGAGATCGGAGCTCTCATCTCCAGATACCGCATTCCCGAAAAATAGGTATTTGTTTTCTTTTCCACCGATATCTAACAAACTGATTTACTGTGGCTTAAAGCAACGCCCATTTATTAGCTCCTAGTTCTGAGGGTCAGGTGTCGACTCATGGTGTGGCTGGATTCTTTGCTCAGCAAGGCTGAAATCAAGGTGTCAACTGGCTGCATTCTCATCTGAGAGCCTGACTGGGGAAAATCCATTTGATTGTTAGCAGAATGCAGTCCTTGTGGTTGTAGGACTGAAGTTCTGCTTCCTTGCTGGCTGTCAGTGGGGGGCTGTTCCCCACCCCCTCTATCTTCAAAGCCAGCAATGGAGAATCTCCCTCAAATCAAATCCCTCTCACATTTGGAATCTACTTTTCCAGGAAGAGCTTGGTCCCTTTTAAGAGTTCACCTGATTAGGTCAGGCCCACCAGGATAATGTCCCTTTCTTAAAGTCGCCTGTACCATATAAGTTTGCTTAATCACAGGAGTGACTTGTCCTCAGGATTATGCGGAATATGTACACCAGGGCAGGAATCTTGGGGAGCATCTCAGAATTCTGCCTCCCACACCACACTGGCAAGGCAGATATTTTCACTCCTTCCCTCCACGTGGCAGCAAAGAGGATTTTCCCACATTGACAGAGTACTGTGTGCTCTTTTTTTTATATAGCTGGGCTGGGGCCACTGGCTGGACCCAGCACCAAGGCTGTATGTGGTTCAGCCCTCAAGTATTAACGTCTCTAAGGTGCCAACCAGCTGTGGCCTCTTTGCTGGCTCTGGGACCTTGGGGAGTGTTTGTGCTTCCGAGCATGTCCAGAAAGGTTCTGTCTTCTGCAGCCTCTCCAGTCATCCTTGGCCCTTCTGTCCAGGCAGTTCCCAGTAGGCAGCACTGTCTTTACTCAGCTGTGTGAAGGCAGGGTCTGACCCATGTCCTACAAAGGAGGAAAGCCCCCATTGGAGAGGATTGAAGGTGCTGGGAAATTTGGAAAATTGGGTGACAGGTTCTGTGGCCCAACTACTGTTCTACCAGGTGTCACTCATCTGTCTCTACATTCTGGTGGTTGGCAGCTGCATGATGAAAACTAGACTTTCAGAGGATTTGCTTGCTCCATGGAGAATATAGCAAAATGCCTCAGGTCGCTTCTTGGGGGGCATTTCCAATTTTACAAGGATCTGGATCCCCCTGCCATGAATTTTGTATCCTGATGTCAAGTAATCTCTGATGTATCTCTGCCGCATCTTATCCTTTTTCCTCATATCATTACAATTGACCGAAAGGAAGTGTTTGCTCATGAAGCTGCCAGTCTGGGCTCTTCTCACAGAGAAGTATATAACACACTGTGCAGTGGAGCCACAAGCCTGCTTTCAGTTATTTTTTTTCAGCTGTCCCCATCTCCATTGCTGTTGTTTGATTTCTAGGTGCTTAGTTCAGTTCCCTTCCTTGTTGTTTTACTTTCATTATGATACCTGCCCAGGTAAAGCAGAGACCAGCAAAAAGGGAAGTGAATGGCAGCGCCTGCAAAGGTGCCACATCAGAATGTGGGCCAAAAGCGCTGTACTGTCACTCTCCAAAGTCCAGGCTGTCAGCTCGGGTCTGTCAGGTGCCGTGACGGTAAGTTATGCCTGAACGCTCTCACTTCTCCCTGTCCACCTGGGGTGGTTTCTGAGACAAAAGAACTCACACTGCTGAAATTAAAATTGTTTGTGGTCACTTTCACCTTTCGTCTTTCTGCCATCCCTCCTCTGCCTGGGAGTTTATGTGTCTCAGGAGAAAGTAATTTGCCTGTGCAGAAGACTCCCTGTGGCCTTTTCCCCTTTTTGTTTCCACACACACCTGGAATCTCCTCATAAGTCCTGTGACATCATATCCCCCAGGCGTTGGCATTGCTTTATTGACACATGAGGAAATGTGGGCGCATCTGTGTTTAGCACACAGCTGGCCAACTGGACTGTGGTCTGTGGCAGCAGGAGGAGGAAGTGTCTGTTTAGCCAGACTCATCTTGGAGACAGAGTGGTGGATGGATTCCATCCTCTGTGGCAGCCCCAGTCAGTGGCTAGAGGACTAGGTGAAGAAGTCCATCCCACGACACAGCAGCAGAAAATGCTGGGATCCATTGATGACATCTGCCCCGCTCACGGGAGCAGGGTATGGCGCTCCTTGAATGCTTTTTGGCAAGTCTTCCCTCTGTTGCTTAATGCTGTCGGCACATTTGAAAAGATCCACAGTACCAAGAAAGTTTCAAATAAATCGGGTTGCACTGACATGGTAGAAGCAGAGCCCCCCCTGTTTGCAGGAGGATGGAGAATAGGGACTTCACAGATGTGCTCCAGACACTCTGACCATGGGTCCAGCCAGGATCCTTTCCAGCAAAGTGCTTTCCCACTAGTTTTTTGAAGCAGGGCGCCGTGCTGGGGCTGATGGCCGTGAGTTCACAGTGTGATGTGTTATGGTTCAGAGAATCATCATTCCTTGTTTCTCAGTGCCCTGCAGTTGTAGAGCAAATCTGTGTGCATCAAGTGTTTGCTGGACCTAAGCATTGGACATAAAAGCCACACTTCATAACTGTAACATGGGATATTTTTCTTTTAACTCGAATACTCAGAAGTTTGACTCGTGGCAAGGAACCAGAGCAGCTTTTGACTCTTCCATCAGGAAATGGTTAGTCTAATTGTCCCAAGTGGGAGAAAGAAGACCACATGTTCCTATACAAATATTTTCATTGTAATTAACTTTTAACGGGTTGGGCCTGCATCTACTGACTGATTTCTATTTCTTTCTATTTTTAAATTCATTTTCAATGACGTAGAGAGAGTAAGCAAGGCCCACGCAGAAACATTACTTAACTCAGAGTTGCAAATGCATGAGGTGGTGATGGCGGCTGTCCTTTTAGGAAAGAGAATGTTTTCTCCAAAATGCTTTTTTTGGTTGAGGTCTCTTTTTTATTACTCATTTAATAAATATTATTGAACTCCTCCTGTGTGCCAGGTACTGTGATGCCGTAGTGAAAGAGCAAACAAAATAACCCCAGGCTTCAAGGAGTTAATGACTTTTTTCCCTGCATTATTTCATAAAGTCTTTTCTAACTGTTAGATGCTTTTTTAAGTGGGATTTTGAAAGGTGCTTTTTTTCCTTAGTGTGATGGTTTAATGCATCTGCCCTGTTTGGATGTTTGGCAGCATCTCTTGGCCTCCTCTTACTAAGTGCAGTCGTACCCCTGAGTTGTCACAACCAAAAGTGACTCCAAAACATTGCCTGATATGTCTCCTGGGTGGGGCAAAAATCACCCCCAGCTGAGAACCACTGGTGTCAGTGATCCAACTCTGTGCTTCATCTCTCACCTCCTCAAATTGCATTAGGTCAGTGAAGTCCCTGAGAGAAGCACCGAGGACCAGAATTGTTTTCTTTCTGGCCTTCCTAGAAGCTTGGAGCAACTTTCTGCTATGAACTAGTTAATATAAAGTGAGCAAGATATTTATCAGTCTTATGAAGCAACACCAACAACACGTGATGAAATTCCTTCAGTAAATCATGCCTTGGAGATATTTTGCATTTCCTATTGGAAACTTGTAAAAATCTTACTCGTTTACCGTAAGTTAGAAAGTATGTTGGACACGGTATACTGTAAGTTAATCTCAAATGATTTACGCGTAAATGTGTTCCAGATTTGGTGATCTCAGCTCAAGCAGTAGGCGGCTCGTTTCCAAACATTTCCATTCTCAGAAACTGACATTCAATTCAATAAGTATTTTTTGAAACATGTGATATGAGAGGGCTTTGGAGCATGACCCAGTCCAGCAGATAAGCACTGCTCAGAGCAGTGCCCCTGAGAGTCTCCATATCTGACTTGGCACCCCCACTTTGGTTTGCAAGATAATGTAGAGACTGGCTCTCTCATTTTCCTTTACCACCTCAAGCCTCTTCCCCTACGGTGCCAGCTGTGCCCTCCCTAATGAATACGTGTAACTACACATGATGTCATATGTTTCCTTTTTGGTTCTCTCATCCCAAATGGGCTGTTTTTCAGTTTTGGCAGGAACATCCATAGCATGTTCTGCCCCCTGTCATCTTGACAGGGTATTGCAGTCCAAAGTGGGGCAGATTAGCCAACTGACCTTGTATCTCTGAATCTTCACTTCTCACATGCACTGGCAAATTTTAAAATGCAGGGATTGGGAATATTCTCGCTGTCCTGATTTTGTGATAATCAGGGTAGGCTAAACATTCGCTATATTAGAAACCATGCATGTGTCCCCAGACCTAGTTTTTTTCCCTAGGTCTGGTTTTTAGAATGCTGGTGATAAACTAAGCCTGATTTATTATATGACCATCCTGTATGGGAAATTACTGTAACTATAGGTATCTTTGGTCAACCTTAAAAGATATAGCAGGGAGGTGGATGTGGCTCAAATGGTTGGGTGTCTGTCCCCCATATGGAGGAACCTGGGTTTGATCCCTGGGACCTCCCAGTAAAAATTTAAAAATAGAAAAATATAGAAGGTGCACGGTTACGCCGCCAGGCCCAGCGAGCGGGTGAGCTACCCAGGCCCCATGAGCAGGTGCACCGTCAGGCCCCGTGAGCCACACAGCAAGATGATGACTTAACAGGAGAGTGACACAAGGGAGAGCCAAGATGAGCCATACCAAAAAAACAGGAACTAAGGTGGCGCAGGCGGTAGGATGCCTCTCTCCCACATCGGAGGTTCTGAGGATCAAATCCCAGTAAAGACAGGAGGAGAAGGATGAGAAGAGAGGGCAGTAAACAGACACAGAGAGTTGCCCAGAGAATGGACTCAAAAACAGCAAAAACGGGGGGATGGGTAAAAATGGATAAAAGTAAATAAAGAAATAAAATCCTTAAAAAAAAAAAAAA
>JAQZBX010041625.1:0-22283 GCA_029593785.1 Cabassous unicinctus | reverse complement strand
AGGGAAGGTGGAGAGGAGGTGGAGGGAAGGTGGAGGTGTGAGAGGCGGGGACGCAGGTGGCATGACTGTGGCATGGCCGGGGTTGAGCTTTCCATCCCAGAGGCCTTCTGCAGGGTGGGCACCGGGGGAGATGGGCCCAAAGAGGGGAAGTGGAATAGGGGGCAGCCCGAGGGCGTAAAGAGCAGCCCTTGTGGGGTGGTCTCGCAGTGATTCCTTCAAACCCGCTCACCTATGAGCGCGAAGGCTCTGCGCTTCCTGCTAACAGCTCCCTCGGGGCTGTCCCGGGCAAATCTGCGGGGCGGGATGTGGTCACCTCGCGGCCTGACTGCGCCCTTCCTCCGAGAGCATTTGCCGGGAGCAGTGGAAGCAGTGCTGGGAGTGACCGCATCCTATCAGCCATGGACCTTGGACTTGCAGTCTTCCTTTTTGATAATCAACTAGCTTTCACCTCATCTGAGCGCAGGGCAAATCTAGCTTGAGGGGAAGAGAGGAGGCCTCGGCTGGCAACTCCACCTGGTCGGCATGTTGGAAGCTGCTGCTCAAACCTACTTAGCTGACGTGCCTGCTGCGGGGGCCGACGGGGCTGTAGTCCTTGAGGACCCTCTGACTTCTCACAGCACCTGCTTGTTCATAAGCCACCATGGCGTCACCTCCTGCCCTCCCCTCCTCCCCTCCTCCCCTCCTCTTCCTCTTCCTTCCCCTTTCCCCTTCCCCTTCCCACTTCCCTCCCCCCCACCCCTCCAGCAGGGTCTGGGATATGCTGTCCGTTGCTGCCAAGCTGTCAAGAGGAGGCCATCCTACATGGGGTCCCACAGAGGGCTCTTAGGGTTATTTTTTATTGTACCTGCAGGGTGTTTTATCTGCCTATGAACCCGTTGGAGGTGCTGAAACTGTCCCTCTTTCTTTCTTTCTCTGTACATGTAGGTATTGAAATTGCCAAAAACAAAGGAGCAAGGTACAGGCTCGGACCAGAGCTGGAAATATGGTGAGAAGAGACCCACCGGTGGCAGGGGGTTGCCTGAGCTCCCGGCCTGGGGGTGGGCGGGTAGGAGTGTGTGCACCAGCAGCCCCCGCCGAAAGAAGAGGGGTGCGCCTGGCCCACGGAGGAAGCCACCCGCAGCCCGTCCCCGGGCCTGGGTCTCCCCACCGAGCCTGTGAGTCCTATGCTGAGTAATTAGAGGAGCCCGGTTTCCCCAGGTCTGGGCTGACTGCAGAGCTGGGCTGCTAGCCCTTCCCAGGGTGTCATTTCATATTTGGCCAATAAAAAGAGTGGTGTCAGAATCCACTAGAAGCCTTAAAGATCGTTTCTGATCTGCCTTTTTGCGGTAATAGGGGAAGCGGGATCCGTGTCCCTTATAGTTCAGAAACCTCAATTAGTTGCCCCATGGTAAGTCTCTTCCAAGCTGCCGTTCTTCTCTTCCTTTGGCCAGCTGACCTGTGTGCTTTGCCAGTTTCCTAGTTCTCTTTGAGGTTGCTGAGCAGTCGTGGCATGGGGAAGTCTGCCTCTGTCCTTGGTGCCTGTCTTAGCTTGTTCTTGTTTCTGGACTTAGTTTAAGGGGAAATTTTCTTCTCTCGGGTTCTTTGTATTAGTCCTTGAGCAGCAATCTCTGTCCTTTCAAATTCATTTTCTTCATTAGGTTAATTCTCTCCTTAGAACCCCAACTTCAGATGAGGCTGTTCCCCCCATAATATCCAGGACCATTTGCACCCTCATCCAGTTTGTTCTCTTGGGATCCTGGGCCGGCCAGGGTGGGCTGGCTTCCACTTCTAGCGGCATGTCCTGCTGCTCTCGGCTGGACCCTTATGCTCATCTGTTCCTTGTCTCTGGAGAGGCTGCAGTCGACCGTCTGGTCCTCCTGGCCCAGTTGCTGCCCGGACACGTAGAGGTCAGATTTGATCTCGTGCTTTGTCCTGTTCTCTCCCTTCCATGGCAGCTGCGTCTACAACCCCCAGCCTGGACCTGTCACTTAGAAAGGGGGAGATTTGTAATCAAAGGATCCCGGATGGTGCATTGGTAATAAGCAGGGATGAGCTCCCAGCTGAGTTCGGCTCTATCCTATTTACAGCAGGAGCAGAATCTCATTTACAATTTGCACCACTTTACAGAGAGGACGCTGAGGTGTCGGGCGGTGCTAAGGCACCTCCCTGAGGGCACCCGCTTGTCCCTGCTGCTCAGGGTTCCAGTGCTTGCCCCAGAAGGGGCACCTGGAAACGGATCGAGGGGCTGGTGCTCCTGGGACGGGCCGACTCACCCATCTACGCGTCCTCACTGGACATGCCGTCTATTTTCTTTGAGTCGTGTCGTGGGCTTTGTGTGTTGACGGCTGGCCCTGGGCACTTATCCATCAGCCCGTTTATCAGTTGCCCCCTAACTGCTGTCCAGCAGAAGGGGTAGAGGTCAGCTGGTAGCTGAGCCCATGGCCGCAGGACGCCTGGACCTTCACGTGGGCCTGGGGTTACTAGGGAGCGGAAACCCACGAGGCCGGCTCCGAGAGGAAAGGGTCTCACGTCTTGGTCCCTCCCTAAGGCATCTCCTCGATCCCAGGGGTGTCTCTCTTACCAGAGCGAAAGGCAGAGGGCGATGCTGTCCCGGCATTAGAAGTGGCAAATGCCAGCTTTTGAGTTCAGGTTTTTGTTGTGCCCAGTTTGCTCAGCGTTTGAAACGTGCCTTCCCGGCTGCTGCAGAGTAGAAAGGAAAGCTTCTTGAAGATTGTAAGTGTTACAAATACTCTCCATTTTATCATCGAACCCCCGGACTAAGAAATTGCTCCCAGCCCAGTTTCCACACTTGCTGACACCCCTGAACAGGCCTCCCGGGCTGCTGGCTCAGGGTGCTGCACACTGGGGAGGGGGGGGTAAAGCAACAGCACCGCGCTCTCCCGCTGTCCTGGGGGCCAGAGCTCTGAAATCAGCGTGTGGGCAGGGCCGTGCTCCCTGCAGGCTCGAGGGGAGGTCCCTCCCGCTTCCGGAACCCCCTGATGGTCCTGGGCCTGTGGCTGCCTCGCCCCACCCTCTGCCTCCGTCTTGTCTTCTCTCTCATAAGAAGCCAGTCACTGGACTTAGGGGTAATCCAGGGTGATCTTATCTCGGAATCCTTTATGTAACTACATCTGTGAAGACTCCTTCTCCAAATGGGGGGAAGGGGACCACCATTCAGCCCGCTCCAGGCATCTGGGGAAGAAACTCCAGAAGGGGTCTGGGGGTTGCGTTTTGAACGGATGTTAGTGACCATCCTTGTCTGAAGATGGTTTTCTGTGGGTCCAGCTTTGTTTCTTTCGGATGCACGTATAGATCAGTAGGATTTGGGCCACATTAAAGGTTAAAAAAAATACCCAAGGGTCACTGTGTGACATGAGAGAATTTCTTGCAACAACCGAAAATGAAGAGGAAGGGCCAGGGGCCCTGTGTTTATTAATTTCCTGTAAAGTATCGTTTTCTGAAGTGGTGGTCCTAACTCTGGCTGCTCAGTGGGCTTACCTGGGGGCTTTGAAAAAGGCTGGTGTCTGAGCCCCACCCCCAGAAGCCCCAATGCGTCAGGTCCACAGCCGCTGTGACTCCTGGGTGGCCGCGAGCGCTCAGCTGCCTGCTCTCTCTCCACAGTGGCTATGGGTGCTGGGACCATTACTACGAGTCAGACACGCTCCTGCATTCGCTTCAAGTCTTGGCTGCACTTTTGGAATCTCCAGTCACTCAGGACATCATCTGTGATGTGGGCATGTAAGTGCCAAGGCGGGCAGGCTCAGAGGAGGGGAAGCCTGGGGCTCGTGTCCACAACAAGGTGTATCCAAGAGTCCAAGCACATGATGTCCCCGCCTGCCCATGGATGTGATATACCCACGTGCCAAAGGAGCTCACATATCCAAGTGTCCACATGCGTCATATACACGTGTTCAAGGAGCTCACATATCCAAGTGTCCACATGTGTCATATACACATGTCCAAAGAGCTCACATAACCAAGTGTCATGCGTCATATACAAGTGTCCAAGGAGCTCACATATCCAAGTGTCCACATGCGTCATATACACGTGTCCAAGGAGCTCACATATCCAAGTGTCCACATGCGTCACACATATGTGTGTCCAAGGAGCTCACGTATCCAAGTGTCTACATGCATCATATACACATGTCCAAGGAGCTCATATAACCAAGTGTCCATAGACGTCACACATACATGTGTCCAAGGAGCTCACGTATACACATGTGCAAGGACCTCACATATCCAAATGTCTACAAGCATCACATATCAAAGGGTCCAAGGAGCTCACATATCCAGGTGTCCATGGATGTCACATATCTATGTGTCCACAGATGTCACATATCCAGGTGTCCATGGATGTCACATATCTATGTGTCCACAGATGTCACATATCCTAGAGTGCAAGGAGCTCACATATCCAGGTGTCCATGGATGTCACATATCTATGTGTCCACAGATGTCACATATCCTAGAGTGCAAGGAGCTCACATATCCAGGTGTCCATGGATGTCACATATCTATGTGTCCACAGATGTCACATATCCTAGTGTGCAAGGAGCTCACATATCCAGGTGTTCACGGACATTACATATCCACGTTTCCAAGGACCTCACATATCCTGGTGTCCAAGGATGTCACGTATCCATGTGTTCAGGAACATAATAACTCCATCCTAAATTCAGTGATGAATACTTTGCAAATTTTAAAAGCCGCGAAAGGCCTGTGTTGAAAACTAGGTTTATCCCCCACCCAGCCCCTCAGCTACCAAATCCTGTCGCTGCACGTGGCCTCGCCGTGTGGGATAGGACTTGGCTGCAGTGCCATTCAGTTACGTCTCTGCCATCCTAGGCACACTCTAAGTGGTTTCCGTCCACATCACCTTAAATTCTGCATTATTGGACACACGTGGCCATTTTTGCTTTTTCTTAGCATTTGCCTTGCATGTATTTTTCTACCACTTTAGTTTCAACTGTACAGTGACCTTTTGTTTAGTGGAGTCTCTTAAACAGCCTGTAGATGGAATCTTTAATCCAATCCATTTACATTTGCTATGCTTATTGATATGTGGGCGTATTCTTAACACTTTATTGAGTTTCCCAGTCACACATTTTCTTACTTTTATTTTTTGAATTTTGTTTGTTTTCGTCATTCCGCTTTCTTACTCTGCTAGCTTGAAATTTATAATCCTATTTTTATTTTTCTTGATTTTACTCTTAGAATGTTAAAAATCATATTTGAAGATATATTGTTTAAAGAAAGTCTAGTATTTATATGGCTCTAAAAGCGCCAGTACACAAAAAAAAAGAATTTATCCTGATTTCATTGATATCTCCCATCTTTAATTGTCTTCCAAATTGTCCTCCAGAAAGAAGGTGCCGAGGTACGTTCCAGCCATCGTGGTTGAAGTCGCACCATCCTTAACTCTGATCAACATGGGGCCTTGCTTTTCCAAACAGAACTAAAGGAAAATCTTCAAATGATGGATAATTGAAAAAAAAACCCAAACTGTCTTATTTTAATTTGCTTTCATTACTTATGGAGTTGAACATTTATTCTGTTTTATCGGGTATTTGTAGCTGTTTTGGAATCGCTTGTTCTTTTGCCTACTCTTGAAGGGTCTGTGTCTAATTTATTTTAAGATTACTGTGTATATGAAAGATAGCGACCTGTTCCCACATATAACTAACTAGCCTTGTACTTTCGCTATTTAATGTTGCTTACTTATGTAGACTTATTTTTAGGTTGACAGGAAGTGCAGAGGGTTCCCATATTCCCTCTCTTCCCAGCTGTTTCCCTGCTAGGAGCACCTGCCGTTCGTGTGGTGCCTTTATGACAATCGAGGAACTGTATCAAGGCCTGTGGTTTGCACGCGGCACCCTCTGTGTGTCTTACCGTTCCGTGGGATCGTGAGCGTGATGGTATCACGTGTCCCACAGGAAGGGGCCTCGGCCCTAGAAGTGCCCTGGCCTCCACCTGCTCACCCTGTGCCAGGCAGCCACTGGGCTCCTCCCGGCCTCTCTCTAGTTCTGTCTTTTCCGTGTGGTTGGACTCAGGCAATCCGTGGCTTTTTTCAGCTGCTTATTTTTTAAGCATTACATTTCTTGTGTGGCCAAAGCTTCCAGTCTTTTGCTTTTGTTTATTTGCTTGTTTCTGTTGTTGTCCGAAAGGCTTACTCCAGTTAGAGACCAGATATTCACTTAGGGTCTTTGTTTTATTTTAAAAGTCTTGTGGTCTCTATGAGCCATCCGGAACGCGCTTTGGCGAGTTTGAGGAAGGACTAGGAACGAGTAGAACGACCGAGCGAGCAGTTGCCTTCTGGCTGGCGTGCGTCTCATGCCCCATTTTAGGGGAAGACCCAAGGCCAGAGGGTTTTGAAGGCCAAGCTGGAAGGTGCCTTAAAGCCCATGTACTGACAACTTGTTTTCATTTCTCAAAACCCGGCTGCCTTGTTCACAGCTGCCCATTTAACGCCCCATCCGAGCCCTGCTTTGAAAGGCGTCTTTCTCCGCCACGGGCGGAACCAGTCCTCAGCCTGCCGTGCTTGCTCTTCGGACGGGGCTCAGGGGCCTGAGGCCAGCCCAGCTCTGCCCCGTGCTCGTGGGCTGCCCTCGGCCGAGCTGCTGACCTCTCCAGCTGTGGTCACCTCCCCTGCAAAGGGGAAGAGACCAGGCTGTCAGGGAGGTCACCAAGCGCAGGGCCAGGTCCCGAGAAGCGGTCGATGCCGAGCTGCCCTCCTGCCGCTGGGCCCTGGGGCCACAGCAGTCCTTGGAGCAGGGGGAATGTGGCTGGGCCTCTGGGTTCCAGGGGCATGGACAGCAAGCAAATGCGGGCAGAATTCAGCAGGTTCAGGGGCAAGTCCCTGGCGTGGTGGAGGACAGGGAGGTGACAGGACAGCAGAGGTGCGAGCAGGCAGTGGCTGGTTGCTACTGGAAGGCCTGCGAGCCGAGCATTTCGCAAGGGGACAAGGACGCAGAGTTGGGAATGCCTCCGTGCCTCTTGTAGCAGAGCCTCTTCAGGGCAAGAGGGTGGGCTCCTTGTGCATTTTGATTTTAGAAAGCTGCAGAAGAGCCTCGTGGTCTCCCGTAAAGGATGTGAGGAAGCTCCGTATTTTGTGGCAAGGCTTCCAGAGCCGCAGGTTCTTCTCCGCTGGCATGCGTTTTCACACCCAGGGAAGACAACCACTGTTTCCCTTCCTTCTGCAGGCCTGTGATGCACAGAAATGTCCGCTACAACTGCAGAGTGATCTTTCTCAACAGGTAGGTTGGCCCCTGGAGCTGCATGGCGGGGGTCTCCCCCGTCCTCCGACTTGGCCGTGGCTCTCGGCTGGGGCTGTGGGGTCAGGCACCGGGGTCCTGCTAGCGTCGGTCCCTGGGGACCGAGTGTCAGATGCTTCTTCTGGAAATACCTGGCCTTTAGTGAGGGCCGGCGCATCAGGCAGGTGATTCAGGTGTCACTGCTACCCTTGGCCTTGGGCTCCACTCCATGGGTACCTCAGTCATTGGAAAGAGGGGGACCCAGGGATGGGCCCTTGGTGCCTGGAGCTCAGCCTGGGTGTGGGGGCGCTTGTACTGTTCTCCTTGGAGACCCTGGATGGTCCGCCCCCAGCAAGCCGAGGTGGGTGGAGCCTTGGGACCCGCTTTGTAGATCGGAAGCTGGAGCCCAGAGAGGGGGAGCAGCTTGCCCGGCGCCCGTGGTTGGAGCCAGCTCTGCGTGGCGTTATACAGCCCTTCAGCCGCGTGACCCGCCTCCTGCGTCGGGCGGGGCCGTCTCAGCAGCCTGTCCTCTCTGCAGGAGGATTCTGCTCATCAGACCCAAGATGGCCTTGGCAAACGAAGGCAACTACCACGAGCTGCGCTGGTTCACCCCGTGGTCCCGGAGCCGGTGGGTCGGGGGCGTCTGGCGTGCTTGGGTGTGATTCACAGTCACTCCTTGGGTATTTACGAGGCATCTTCGCCCTCTTTAGCCTCGCTCCAGATCCTGGGGCACGGGGCGGGGGTGCACGGGAGCGCAAGGCAAGGCCGCTGCTGCCTGGGTGTCTGCCATTTGGATGTGGTGGTGGGCGCTGTGATTAAGTGGCAGCCAGGCTGAGCCCAAACCGCATCGTCTGTGAGCATCAGCCATTTTAAGTGAGGGGTTACTCGGCTCTTGAGGGAGTCTATAAATCAGGGTTTCTCAGCCTTGGCCCCGTTGACATTTGGGGCCGCATAATTCTTTGTTGTGGGGTTGCTGAGTGCATTGTGGGGCACTTGGCAGCAACCCTGTCCTCTACTAAATGCCTGTGGCAGCCTCCCAACCCAACTGCGACAACCGAAAATGCCTCCTTCACATATTGCCGTATATCCCCAGGGGCGCAGTCGTTCTGGCTGAGAATTCTCCTATATGTTCTTGTTACTTTTATTATCTTGTTTATTTATTTGTTTATTTATCCTTGTGCTATTGGTACTGGAATCTTTACATTATATTCTTAAATGGTTAATATTTTTGTGTAGGTAAACTTTTGATTTTCGTGTGTTGTGTTTGTAATTGACCACCTTACGAAATACTTTCACAGTGTCTAGTAGTTTTTCCTGCTGATTTTCTTAGTTTTTTTTTTTTTGCAAGTAGAAATTACATCATTTGCAACTAATTTTACTTCTCTCTTTCTAATGTTCACACCTCCCATTTCATTTTCTTAACGGCTTTCATTGGCCTGCACTTCTAGGACAAAGTTAAACAAGAGTCTTCTGATAACAGGCATATTTGTTTTGTTCTGGTTCTACCAGGAAAGTTCTTTGCATTTCTGCATCTGGTTTAAGATTTACATCCACCTTTAGTTATTTTTACTTTTTTTTTTTTTAATTAACTGAGAATGTTTAATTTGATTTATCAAATGTCTTTTTAGCATATGTTGAGATAGAGTTTTTCTTTCTAATAATATATGAAAGATCTTTGCATGTCCAGAATAAAGTCCAAATGGATATGGTATATTAAACTTTATTTCAATATGCTCGTATTTATCCTCATTGTCCTTCCCTCCCATGAGTGTGAAGGCTAAACTTGTCTGCTCTGCCCTCAGATGCTGATGATGTCTACTGCTATTGTTAAAACTTTCCTTTCCATCTTTCGCATAAAGTAATTGACCAATCTTTTCTGCCATTCAGTTTACTCCTTTTCTGCATTTCTTCTGTTTCTAACAATATGGCAGTTGAGAAACCAGAACAACCCTTGCATCTGAAAACCATTAAATGCTGAGTAAAATGTATTTAAAAAAATAATGCACCCCTGAGCTTGCATGAAAGTAAGAAAATACACAGAGCCTGTTGTAGTGCAAAAGTGAGTGCTTGTCTGATGTGCACTGAAGTCAATTAAGTGACACTGGGGTTTTGAGAAGAAAGTTTATTCAGCAAAGGCAAGCTTCGTGGAGACAGGAGGGCAGTCCTCAGATCTGTCTGTCTGAATGGGAAGTGTTTAGGGTTTTTATGGGATTAAATAAAAGGATTTGGGGCTGTGATGGCTGAGGGGAAAGTAATGGTGCAGTGTGGGGAGCGTGGCAGGTAGGCGTCAGGCTGACTCGTCTGTAGCATGACAAGAAAGTGGTCAGTTCTGAGCTGAGTCGTATTACTCATTAAGGGGCTACACGCAAGGGCGTCTGACTTCAGGGTTGCAAAACAAGATAAGGGGATATAAGTGGGACCAGTTACTAGTTGTTTCGTTACTGTCAGCAACAGGGTAAAGATTACGCAGTTACAAATCATAGCATTGGCATCAAAAAAACAAGGCATCTGGATTACAGTTCAGTGAGTCGCAGATACTAGCTTTTGGCTATTTTAAAAGTTTAACATATGTCAAGGCTATATTGCAATGTATCAGAGGGTTAGTAAGTCCTAGAATACAATTTAGTGGACTAAAACATACTTGTTAGTTTATGATTGGTTACAAGCCTAAAACCAAAGCGAAACCCAGTGCCCTGAGAAGTAAGCCAGAGCAAAGCTGGCTTTTGCGCCAAAGGTTTTTCTAACCCTGGAGACCTTGAACTTTAGAGTTGATGACTTAACGGAAATGTGGGGGACCTGAGACCAGGACCAGAGGCCAGCCAAGGTGGGGAGTCCAGTAGGAGACACCTCCATAAAGCTGGGTCCTCAAAGGCTGTTTCCATACCCAGAGTGCCTGAGAAGCAAACCCTGCTGTATCAGGAGGGATGGCCAGGAAGCGGTGCTTGGTGGAGCAGGAGAAATAGCCCCTGGAAATCTGTAGCCACAGTGTTGAAATTCTCACTTCCTCTGTGGTGTGAAAAGACTCAGGAGAAGAAGTTAAGTTAATGTGGACCCAAGATGAGTTCAGGAAGTCCACCCTCTAATCAAGAGATTTTCCAGAGTTCCAGGAAGACAGCATTGGAGTGGGCAGGCAGGGCTCAACTCTCTCACAAAAACAATGGAGAAAGGGCCAAAAGCTG
This sequence comes from Cabassous unicinctus, assembly GCA_029593785.1. NCBI lineage: Eukaryota > Metazoa > Chordata > Mammalia > Cingulata > Chlamyphoridae > Cabassous > Cabassous unicinctus. The sequence continues at coordinate 11,872 of JAQZBX010041625.1, read as the reverse complement.
TCTGAGGGACCTGCTGTGGGGGTCAGCAGACCAGGACAGTGCTGGAGGGGCTTGCAGGAGGGGGAGGGGCAGAGAGGCAAAGAACTGGAAATGACAAACATGAGTTACTAAACCCCCATAACGGCTGGGAAGGGCTCCCAACCCCCACCCTCAAGACATTAAGCCTAGACAAACCCCTGGCTCACTGCAGCCAACAGAGGGGAACAGACATCTTCCTCCCTGTCAGCTGTTATAAAGGAAGAGGGAGGGTGAGTTGGAGGGCTTCTCTTCAATGAATTCGGCCAGCAGAGCCCGCTTTGAATCTCGGCTCTGGCCAAACCAGAAATACTGGAAAATGGAGGTTGAAAGAAACACATCAGTGGAAAGGTTCACCAATGAGTGCCATCTGCTGGCCAGATGGGAAATTACAAGGAGAAAAACTGCTGTTAGGTCTCTCTTTACCTGGGAGAAAATCTGTGCCCCGTTATTGAGTCCCTCACCTGATTTTGATAACTTAAGCTGGGCAATTTTAAAGACTTAGAATAAGTTGAACCAAAAATCAAAGAAGAGCTGAGAGAAAAACACTAGGCAAGAAAGAAAAATTGACCATCAGAGTAAATTCACCAACATATTCAGATGCCTAGCCATTCTAGGAAACGGGAAGAGATGGCCCAGCCAAAAGAACAAACTAAATATCCTGACAAGATGCAGGATTTAAGACAACTAATCAATCATAATCACACCAATCTCCTAAATGAATTCAAATAATTGAAGGAAAATATGACTAAAAAGATAAAAGATATTAAGAAGATGCTGGGTGAGCATAAAAAACAATTTGAAAGCCTACAAAGAAAAGTAACAGAGCTTATGGAAATGAAAGACACAGTGGATGACATTAAAAATACATAAGAGGCAAAATAATTAAAAAAAAATAAGACAAAACCAAAACAAACAAACAAAAAATATGTGAGAGCCGGTGTAGCTCAGTGGTTGAGCCCCTGTTTCCCATGTGCAAGGTCCAGCATTCAGTCCCTGGTACATCCTAAAAAAAATACATTAAAGGCACATGACAACATATTTCAATTGCTTGAAGACAGAATTAGTGTTTTCAAGGACAGAACATCCAAACTGAAAAACACAGGAGAATAGAAAGAGAAAAGAATGGAAAGAAAGGAACAAGGTCTCAGGAAATTGAATGGCAATGTGAAATGCACAAACATACACATTATCAGTGCCTAGAAAGAGAAGGGAATGGAAAAGAAACAGAAAGAATATTTCAGGAAATAATGACCGAAAACTTGCCATCCCTTAATGAAAGATATAAAGATCAATATCCAGGAAGGACAACACACCCCAAACAGAATAAATATGAATAGACCTACACCAAGACACCTACTACTGAGAATGACAAAAAGCAGAGATAAAGAGAGGATTCTAAAAGCAGCAAAAGAAAAGCAAACCAGCACATATAAGGGAAACTCGATATGATTAAGTGCCAACCTCTCATCAGAAACCATGGAGGAGAGAAGAAAGTGGCATGATGTAATCAAGGTACTGAAAGGGAAAAACGGCCAGCCAAGAATTCTGTATCCAACAAAGCTGTCCTTTAAAAATGAAGGTGAGTTTAAAGTCTTCACAGACAAACAAACCTGAGGGAGTATATTACCAAAAGACCAGAATCACAAGAGATAGTAAAAGGGAGTGTTGCAGCCTGAAAGGGAAAAACAAGGGTGAGAGACTTTGAGAAGAGTGTAGAAATGAAGATTATTAGGAAGGGTAAATTAAAGGGTAAGTGACAGACAATTGTAAGATATGATAACGGAAAACCAAAGGACAAAACGGATGAAGTAATGCCTTCACAGTAATAATATTGAAAGTTATTGGCTTGAACTCCCCAATCAAAAGACATAGACTGATAGAATGGATAAAAAAATATGAGCCATCTATATGCTGTCTACAAGAGACTCACCTCAGATGTAAGGACACAACCAGGTTGAGAGTGAAAGGCTGGAAAAAGATATTCCATGCAAATAGTAACCAAAAAAGAGCTGGAGTAGTGATACTAATATCAGACAAAATATATTTTAAATGCAAAATTGTTAAAAGGGATGAAGAAGATCATTATGTATTAATAAAAGGGGCAATTCACCAAGAAGAAATAACTATAATAAATATTGATGCATGTAACCTGGTTTCCCTAGGATACATGGGGCACACACAGGCAAAGCTGAAGGGAGAAGCAGAGGTCTCTACAATAATAGTTGGAGACTTCAATATATGACTCTCAGTATTGGATAGAACATCTGGACAGAGGATAAAGAAACAGAGAGCTTGAAGAATATGATAAATGAATGAGACCTAAAAGACATCTATAGAGCATTGCCCCCCCAAACAGCAGGATATACATTCTTTTCAAATGCTTATGGATCCTTCTCCAGGATAGACCATATGTTGTGTCACAAGACAGGTCTCAATAAATTTAAGAAGATTGAAATTATACAAAACACTTATCTCTGATCATAACAGAATGAAGCTGGAAATAATAATGGATGGAAAAAGGGAAAATTCATAATATATGGAGAGCAGGCAACACACTTTTAAGTAATCAGTGGGTCAAAGAAGAAATTGCAAGAGATTTCAGTAAATATCTCGAGATGAATGAAAATGAGAACACAAGATAGCAAAACCTATGGGACACCACAAAGGTAGTGCTGAGAGAGAAGTTTATAGTCCTCAATGCTTATTAAAAAAGAAGAAAGAGCTAAAATTGACGATTTAACTGCACACCTGGAGGAACTAGAAAAAGAACAGCAAACTAATCCCCAACCAAGCTAAAGGAAAGAAATGCTAAAGAGCAGAGAAAAAATAAATGAAATTGAGAACAAAAAACAATAGAGCAGAGGGAAGCGGCTGTGGCTCAATTGGTTGGGCTCCCGTTTACCATATGGGAGGCCCTGGGTTCGGTTCCTGGGCCTCCTGGGGAAGGCGAGCAAGCCCGTGCAGCGCGGTCAGCCGGTGCAGCAAGATGCTGCAACAAAGGGAGACAAGCAGACACAGAAAAATGCAAAGTAAATGCACACAGAAAGCACAAGCTGTAAGGGCGGGATAAATAAATAAAAATAAATCTTTAAAAAAACAACAACAATAGAGTATCAACAAAACCAAAGTTGTTTCTTTGAGAAGATCAACAAAATCGACAAAACTCTTAGCTAGACTGACAAAGAAAGAGAGAAGATGCAAATAAATAAAATCAGAAATGAGAAGGGGACATTACCAGTGACTCCGGAGAAATAGAAGTGATCGTAAGTGGATACTATGAACAACTGTACACCAAAAATCTAGACAATGTAAACGAAATGCACAAATTCTTAGAAACACACAAACTACACTGACCCTAGAAGAAATAGAAGACCTCAACAAACCAATCACAAGTGAAGAGATTGAAACAGTCATCAAAAACCTCCCAAAGATGAAAAGCCCAGGCCAGATGGCTTCACAGGTGAACTCTACCAGTCATTCAAAGATAATCTAATACCAGTCTTGCCCAAGCGCTTTCAAAAAATTGAAGCCAGCGTCACCCTAATACCAAAAACAGATAAAGATACTACGAAAAAAGAAAATTATACACCAATAACTCTAATGAAAATAGATGTAAAAATCCTCAACAAAATACTTACAAATAGAATCCAAAAGCATATTAAAAGAATTATACACCACGATCAAGTGGGTTTTATCCCAGGTATGCAAGGGTGGTTCAACACAAAAGAATTAATTAGTGTAATAAACCACATTACTTAATTGAAGAAAGATCACATGATCATCTCAATTGATGCAGAAAAGGCATTTGACAAAATACAGCATCCTTTCTTGATAAAAAACACTCCAAAAAATAGGAATAGAAGGAAGCTTTCTCAATATGGTAAAGTGCGTATATGAAAAACCTATGGCTAGCATAGTACTCAATGTTGAAAGTCTGAAAGCTTTCCTGCTGAGATCAGGAACAAGGCAGGGATGCCCACTGTCACCATTGTTATTCACTATTGTGCTACAAGTTCTATCTAGAGCAATTAGGCTTGATAAAGAAATAGAAGACACCCAAATAGGAAAGGAAAAAGTAAAACTTTTCACTATTCTCTGATGATATGATCCTATATCTAGAAAATCCTGAAAACTTCATAACAAAGTTGCTAGAACTAATGAGTTCAGCAAAGTGGCGGGACAAGGGATTAATATGCAAAAATCAATAGCATTTCTATACACTAACGAGAAATCTAAGGAGGAAATCTGAAAAAAAGTCCATTTATGATAGTGGCTAAAAGAATCAAATAATTAGGAATAGACTTAACCAAGTGCATATAGGACCTGTATTCAGCTAAAAGAAACTGAAGTAGACAAATAAATGGAAGGACATTCTGTGTTCATGGACTGGAAGACTAAGTATCGTTAAGATGTCAATTCTCCCCAAAATGATTTACAGATTCAATTCAATCCCAATAAATATCCCAACAGCCTTTTTCACAGAAATTGAAAAGCAAATTATCAAATTTATTTGGAAGGGTAAGGCTCCCAAATAGCCAAAAATATCTTAAAAAGGAAGAGCGAAGTTGGAGGCCTCTCAGGCCTCTCACTTCCTGACTTTAAAGCACATTACTTACCTATAGTGGTAAAAACAGCATGATACTGCTGTAAAGACAGACAGATTGCCAAATGGAACCTAATCTAGAACTCAGAAACAGGCCCTCACATCCATGGTCAAGTGGTTTTTGACAAGGCTGTCATGCCCTCCCAGCTGGGCCAGAACAGTCTATTCAACAAATGGTGCTGGGAGAACTGGATAGCCATATCCAAAAGAAAGAAAGAGGTCCCCTATCTCACACCTTATACAAAAATTAACCCAAAATGGATCATGAACCTACATATAAAATCAACAACCATAAAACTAGATGAAAATGTCAGAAAATATCTTCAAGATCTTGTGGTAGATTGTAGTTTCTTAAACCTTAAACCCAGAGCACAAGCAACAAAAGAAAAAATAGATAAATGGGACCTCCTCAAAATTAAACACTTTTGCACCTCAAAGGACTTTGTCAAAAGGGTGAAAAGGTAGCCGATTCAATGGAAGAAAATATTTGGAAATCACATATCCAATAAGGGTTTAGTATCCATGATATGTAAAGAAATGCTACAACTCAACACTAAAAAAAGAAACCACCCAATTAAAAATGGGCAAAAGACTTGAATAGACATTTGTCCAAAGAAGAAATATAAATGGCAAAAAAACACATGAAATAATGTTCAACATAACGAGTAATTAGGGAAATGCTATTCAAAACTACGAGATATTATTTCACAACTATTAGGATCACCACTATTACAAAGTCAGAAAGCTACAAGGTTTGGAGAGGATCTGGAGAGATAGTAATGCTTATTCACTCTTGGTGGGAATGTAGAAGGTTACAGCCACTGTGGAGGACTGTTTGGCCATTTCTAAGGAAGTTGAATTTGGACTTGCCATGGGACCCAGCAATACCATTACTAGGTATATACCCAGAAGAACTGAGAGCAGTGACACAAACGACATCTGCACACTGATGTTTATAGTGGTGTTATTCATGATTGCCAAAAGATGGAAACAACCCAGGTGTCCATCAACTGAAGAATGGATAAACAAACTGTGGTCTATTCACACGATGGAATATTATGCAGCTGTAAGAAGAAATGAAGTCGTAAAGCATATGACAACATGGAAGAACCTGGAGGACATTATGTTGAGCGAAGCAAGCCAGACACAAAAGGACAGATACTGTTCGATTGCCCTATCATGAACTAAATATATTGTGTAAACAAATGGAGTTAATAATTAGAATATAGGTCACCCCAAACTAGAATGAGGGTAGAGAATGGAAAGCTGAGGGTTAACTTGTGCAGAATTGGTAAAAAGGATGTGTATTAATCCTTGGAAATGAATAGAAGAGGAGAAAGCACAATACGATGTTTGTCAGTAGCAGAACTATTATATGGGTATGACAGTGGTTGAAAGGGAAAGTCTAAGGTCATGAATATTACTAGAAAGTAAGTTTAAAAATGTAACATGGGACTGTATAACATAGAGAAACCGCATGTGAAATACAAATTTGGGTAATATTGCATATATAAGATGATTTTTACAAAATATAAGTACAAATAAACTAGAGAGACAGAAACGGGGAAAAAAAGAAAAGAGAGAGATGTTCCAGAAATAGTAGCAGTCACAGGCAACTGGCAGGAGCAGTGTTCCTCTCTGTAGGAATTCAACTTCAATCCCAGTCTCACAGAATTCCCAGAGATGAAATTTGTGGGAAAATGAGAAGCTCTCAGTTTAAAAATCTCAAAATATACAAGGAAATAAGGCACAGTGAGTGAGAATCAGCAAAACGTTACCGATCACAGGAGCAGACCTCCAAAATCCAACACGGAATATACAGTTAGTATTCTTAATGTGTTCAAAGAAATGAAAGAGAAGCTTGAAACTACAGCAGTCAGACTTTGAAAAAGAACCAATTAATACTTCAAGAAATGGAAAATACAATAACTGAAATTAAAGATATGCAGAGTAAAGTAATTGAATGGAGAATTAGTGAACTGAAAGGTAGACCCCAAAATATCATCCAGTATTAAGTTCTTAGAGGAAAACTGATAGGAATTCTGGAAGAGAGGTCAAGAAGCACAGCAGGTAGAACGATAAGGTCCAACATGGCTACAATCCATGTTTCAGTAGGAGATAGCGGAGAGAACGGGGAAGAGGCAGTATTTGAAGGAAGATTGAAAATTTTCCAAAATTGTTAAAATATACTAATTTTGGATAAACTGAGTACAGCTAGTCCCGAGCAAGGATGAGCAAACAGAAATTTATGTTTGGAAATGTCGTGTGCAACTGTAGAACATTAAAGACAGAGATGATCTCAAGGATATCCAGAGGGAAAAAGACAAATCCCCTGCAAAGGCTGGGCAATTGGACTGACTACTGCTTTTTAGAAGCAAAAGTAGAAGCCGAAAGACAGGGCTAGACAAGAAGCCAGGAGGGAATAACTGGCAGCCTGGGATGTTATAATCAGCAAAACTGTCCTTTAAGAATAAGGGCAAAATAAGGTCATTTTTACACTAAAATGGAGAGAGTTTCTTACTAAAAGGCCCTTACTGATGGAAATTCTAAACATGTACTTTGGGCAGAAGGAAAATCATTCTGGTGGAAGCATTGAAACATCAGAAGAATTGGTGGAAAAGGACGTTGGTAAATGTATAGATACATTTAACCTAATTGGACTCTATAGACTATAATGATGTCTAATGTGTGGCAGGAAGTAGGCCAGCCCTGAACCACTGGACAGCTTTGCGTATGCATCAGTAGGGATAATGTTTTGGAGGAGGATGAAGATACTGATTCACTATTAACTTTAAATATGCATCATAAAATTACTCAGGTGATCACTAAAAGTGACGCACAGAACATAATATTACCAAATAGTAGGCAGGAAAGGGGGGAATAAAAAGGAGAAAATAAAATAATTCCAAAAGAAGCATAAAAAGAGGCAAATAAAATAATCCAACAGAACAAATGGGACTCACAGAAAGTATACAATCAGATGGCAGAAATAAATCCAAATATAAACAGTAATCGCTATAAATAAAAATATGGACTTACATTTTCAATTAAAAGGCAAAGATCAGGGAAGCGGTTGTGGCTGAAGCAGTTGGGTGCCCGCTTACCACACAGGAGGTCCCGGGTTCGGTTCCGGTGCCTCCTAAAGAAGATGAGCGAGACAGTGAGTTGATGCGACAGATTGTGTGGCGAGCTGACGCAACAAGATGACACAACGAAGAGTCACAATGAGGAAACACAATGAGAGACACACCAAGCGGGATGCGGAGGTGGCTCAAGCCAATGGGCGCCTCCTTCCCACATGGGAGGTCTTGGGTTCAGTTCCCGGTGCCTCCTAAAAAGAAGATGAGCACACAATGAACAGACACAGAGAGCAGACAGCAAGGACAAACAATGATGGGGGTATAAATAAATAAATCTTAAAAAAAAAAAAAAGGCAAAGATCATCAGGTTGGATTAAATGAAATTCCAGCCACACGTTTTCTAGGAGAAAGTCACTTAAAGCACAAGATCACCAGGCAGAAGATGCCAGGCAAATATTCCAGGGAAAAAGATGGAGGTGTTTATACTCTTAGATGAATTATACCAGAAAAAGGCATTACTAGAAATAAAGAGATTTATTAATAACTGTACAAGTTTTAGTTTACCAGGAAGATGCAATAATTCTTAATTTGTATGTACCTGAAAACATAACTTCACAATTAATAGCTCTATTAGGAAAAATCACAGTGGGAATTTTACTACAATTGAATTTTCATTAACTGATGCATCAACACATCATTAATGATTTGTAATGTGAAGAATTTAATTCATAAGCTTGATCTATTGGAGTATAAAAACTGTATTCCAAGCTAGAAAGAGCATGCTTTCCTCAAGCCCACCTTGAACATTTATGAAACATAGCCCCGCTCTCAGTTATATAGTCTCAATGGCCTTCCAATGATTATTTTCAGATAATGCACATTCCCTGATGACAGTGTTATATGTTAGAAGTGCATAACAAAAGAGTAATTAGAAAATCTCCATGTGTTTGGAAATTATAAAATCATAATTCTAAATAACTTAGGAGTCAAAGAAGAAAACAGTAAGTTTAAAATGTACAGAGTGAACTGATAAAAACAGTAAATGGCATTTAGCATGAAATATGTAGCCTTAAATGTGACATTGGAAATGAAGGATGGCTCAAGATCATTGAGCCATGTGTCTGTCTTAAGAAATGAGAATAAAAACTGCAGAGCAAACCCTGAGAAAACAAAAGAAAATAGTAAAGCTAGGAGAAAACATTAATACCAGTTAAAATTGAACTTATATTAGAGTATAAATCAAAAATTGATTTTCTGAAAAGAATAATGAAACAGACACAGCTCTGGCAAACTCTTGATAAAAAGAGCATATATAAATAATATTAGGAATGGGAGATGGACAGCCCTACAGAGGCTACAGAGATTAAAAAGGTAAAAATAGGATATAAGCTGCTATATGCCCGTGCGTTGGAAAATTTCAGTGAAATAAGTAGCTTTCTTTAAAAAGTACAATTGGCAAAAGTGACTAAAGAACAGAGCACCGAGTCACAACTGTTAAAGAAATGGAATCAGGAGGCACAAGTCATCCCCCAAGGAAACTCAGGGAGTTTTACAGGCAAATTCCACTTAATTTCAAGAAACTGCCAAGTATGAACTTCCTCTAACTGGTTCAGAGAGCAGAAAATGAAGAAGCACTTCTTAACACATTTTTTTGAGATAATAATAACACTGGTAGTCGAACTAAACGAGGGTAGTGCAAATCTGGAAAATTTCAGGCCAGGCTCTCTCATGAACAGAAATGCAAAAATTCCAAACACAGTGGGACCCAAATCTAGCAATAGAAAAAAATAACGCATCATGACCAATGCCGCCGTAATATTAGAAAGGAAACTAATTTAATTTCTCACGTGAAAAGGTTAAATGAGAAAATACACCATCTTTGTAGATGTGGGAAAAAGTCTGTTTATGGTTTAAAAAGAACACTAACATAGCAAGTTAGGAATGGAAAGGACCTTCCTTAACCAAAGCACACAGCGTAAATAACAGGTAAATGTTGGAAGCTTTACATTTAAGGTCAAGGAGAAGAGGAGAATGCTTCCTCTCGCCACTAGCACGAAAGCAAAGCCAGCATTTCAGTGAAAGACAGATATGATTGTGTAGCAAACACGAAAAAATAGTTAGATAAAATACTGTAATTAATGATGAGTTTTATAAAGGCAGCTGGGCACAAAATGAATTGATAAAAGGTAATTGCATTTTATTTGCCAGCGATGTTCAGTTAGGAAATGTAACTTCAAAAGGATAACTCTCATTATAGCAGGAAAAAAAGTGCAATAGAATACCTATAACCAAAGATGTGCAAGTGTTTCATGGGAAAAAAACATGGGATTCTATTGCATCACCTTCAAAACTACCCAAATAAATGGAGATATCCTGTGTCCATGAAAAAGAAGACACGATACAGTAAAAGCATCGACATTTCCCACGGTTGATCTGTAGATTCAGTGCAGTCCAGTAAGTATCTGAACAGGGTTTTTAATGAAACTCAACAGGCTGATTCTAACACTTCTGGGAAAGAATAAGAGGCCAAGAATAGTCAAAATACTCTAGAAGACACGTGCACACGCATGCACACACACCCTCATACGCACACGTGTGCACTCATGCACACACATGCACGCTCATGCACGTACACACCGTGTGGGAGCCGGATGGAGATGGTGCTGCCGCCCTGCAGGGACCTCAGCGGTTGAGCTGGTGCGGGTCAGCGTGGAGGTGAGGCAGTGGGCCTAACGGAGAGCCTGGCCGTCAGCTCTTGTTCTGCCCACTTGATTTATGACAGCACGGACTTGCCGTGAACACATCTTCCAGCCCTAACCCCCCAGTCCTGTGGGTGTGAGCACCTTAGTAAAGAGAGCTTTGGAGAGTCTATCAAGAGGAGGCTAAACTGAACCAGAGGACCTCAGTCCAATAGACCTGGAGGCCGTAAGCAGAAGACATTTGGACATCATCCTAGAAGCCAAAGAGGAGACAGAAGAGACATACAGCGTGACCCTATTCGTGTCAGGTTCAAAAGCAAGCCAGACAAAACAATAGCATGTTTACGGACGGACACGTCAGGGAAAAAGTACAAAGAAAACAAGGGAATAATTAAGGCAAACCTCAGAATTCAACGTGGTGGGTACTTCTACGGAATAGTGGGCACACTGTGTATCTTAATGTCATGTTTACTCATTCATACATGATTTTGTGCTTTTTGCATAATATATTCCACAGTAAAAATAATTTGAACAAGAAGTCTGCAGCCAGCCTGGTTTTGTTTTTTCTTTTGTAGGTGACCTGTTTTTTCTGTGTAGATGCCTATAGGATTTTTCTATTGCCCTTGAAATTCAGCTTCAATAAGTGGCTTGATGATTCTCTTCTTTTTCGTGATTTATGGTGAGGCGTTTTGGCCTTACAGTGAGGTCTTTTTATTTCAGGAAAGTTTTCTTGTTTTTCTGTTTTCAGAGAATTTTGTCCTTCTGCTTTTGTTCTCCTCTGTCCTTCGGGAACCTTGCTTATTGGCATGTCACGTCTCTATTGTCTGTCTTCCCTATCGACCCTCTTCTCACTAATCACTTCCAACTCTCGTTTGTTTGTATTTTCTTTTGTGGCTTTCTGCCCCTCAACGGCGCCTCTGCTCTCTGCTGCTTCTAATGTGCTTTCCGTAGCCCAAAGTTGCCGAGCTTTCCAGATTCTTTTCTTCCTGTGCAGAGTCCCTTCTATCTCCTTGATCGTTTAAGTTCCTTTCTTTGTGGTCTTTCATCAGTTCGTGTCATCTTTAATTTCCTGGAGAGTCTAAACCTCCAGTTCGTTTTCCTTGCTTTTTTCTCGTTTGTGAATTGCATGCGAATGCCGCTGCCCTGCGGAATCCTTTGAGGCTGTCACTCACTTGGTTCCGCCTGTGGAAGGGCTGGCGGTGGTCACGGAGCTGCAGCAACCAGCAGCTTCAATTTTTGCACAGTTATAAAAAGCAGAGATTTTTACACCCTGGCAGCCGTGCCCAAAAGGCAACAATAAAATGCCCGTGTTACTGTGCCCCTGCTTTATTTATTTATTTATTTTTAAGATTTATTTATTTTATTTATTTATCCCCCCCTTGCTGCTTGTGCTGCTGTGTCCATTCACTGCGTGTCTTCTCTGTGTCTGCTTATCTCCCCCTTGCTGTGAGGTCTTGCCGCATCAGCCCACG